>WBMY01010596.1:608380-656682 GCA_013397315.1 Donacobius atricapilla | reverse complement strand
CTGATCAGATGCTCCAATTCAGAGAGGGTTCTTTTTTGTTTGCATTTTATGGCTGTGTTGGGGTTGGGTTTTTTTTTTTTTCAGTTGAACTGCCTCTTCTTGCTAGTGTTGAATGGTAATTATAATAATAATAATAATGGTCAGCTGTTCCCAGATTAGTAAATTATGTATAATTTATTTACACCCCCCCTTTTTTAACTTTATTTTATTCTGTTCTAATTTGGCAGTGCAGCAAATGAAGCTGTTAGGCTATTTAAAATGGATACCCCTCCCCACNTTATTTTTTTTTTAACTTTTAAATTTGTTCCCTGTCTTTGTGAACAAATTACTTCTGACTCTTGTGGGTTCACCTCACGTTTGCTGGATGCTTGATTTCCACCACGGTTTAGAGACTCTGGTTTAATTGTGTCACTTCGGGCTACCGGAATACTTTGTTTTAGCTCCAGGTAGGTGCCACTGTGGCAGGTGGGATTGGAGCAGGTCCTGGGGGCGTGGGCTGGGAAAGGTCAGTGGGAAGGGGACCCTTGGACTCCAGTGGGACCAAGTTTCAGAGCTGAATTCTGCAGGAGCCGCTCCTGGAGGCAGCCTGGTGTCCGTGGGCACAGTGGGACAGTGCCCTCCTCCAAGACCCCCGTGCTTTTCACACCACCTCATCCAGGGCTCAGCTGAACCAGCTGATGGTTTTTGTTTTTTTTTTTCTGTACACATTCCCTGAAGAGAGACTGTGCCCCAGCCTGACCTTCCCTGGGCCTTTGGAAATGGGTTGCTTTAGCGGACTATCCCCTTCCTCTGCATTTGGGATGTTGAAACGGATGCATAAATGTTAAAATGTTAAAAAAAAAAAGGCCAAAAGATGAAAACATCATTTTTTTTAAAAATGGCCCTGGGGTTCTAAACCAGCGAAATACTTAACACCCATGCTAATGTTTTCTGAGGTCCAAGGATGAGCACCCATATATCCTTCAGTAGGAGAAGACCAGATTTGAAAATAGGGTACTGTTTGTGCCTCTTGAATTTTCTGGGGAGGGAAAAAAACACAAACTAAACAAAAAAGCAAAACATGCATTTATAAAAAATTATCTTCTTGTCTTGTTTCTTTTTTTTTTTTTTCCCCTGGGTTCTGTGCCCTGGAGCATGTAGAAAAAACAGGTTAGAAGAGATTAGGATTTATTAACCTAAAAGCTCAGTGAGGCCCTAATGCCAAGGTGGGCTCTGTTCCCCTCTTCCCTGGAAACCTGGCAAGCCAGGATGCTCCTGGGTAGCTGCCTGGGGTGGGGTGTACAGGCCACCTCCTTCTACATGGGGGAAGCCACCCTGCATCTTGTGAGCTTGAGAAAGAACATTGCCAGCAGTGGGGGAAAAGGGGAAAAGAAAGGGAAAAAAACTGAGGCACTTGCTTCTAAGCTCAATTAAATAACACAGAGTATATCCTTTTTTCCATTTATTCATGCCTTATATTAGTAAAATAGGATTTTTAAGTGCATTTAACATCTTTATCTAACCGTTCCGCTATATTAATCAGGCCCCCAGAAAAGAACACTAGCTATTATTATAGCATTTAATTAGTTTTGTAACCAAATCCTCTTATTATGAATGCATATGGAAGAAATTCTTTCTTCGACGACATTATTTCAAAGATTTGGTTACTGCAGTAGACTGTCTTTAATTAAATCATTTTTTAGAAAGTAAATTGTCTTTAACCTTTTTACAGCACATTTTCAGAGCTTTTTCTTTTTTAATCCAAAGAGATGAGCTGTTATTGTCCCCGAAGAAGCCTCTGACATCACATTTGTAACATCAGAAATAATTATGCTCCATGGAAATGTAGGTCTTCCTTAGCAAGAATTCATCTGCTGTAAAGAAAGGCAACTGTGTGGTATCTCGGACGTTTCAGGGCATGATGTATGGGATAGGAAGTTTCTTTGTCTGACCACTTCTTGGTAGAACCGTCCCTTCCATTCTGCAAATAACTGTGTAATTCACTAGATGTGGATTCAAGTGTATCCTCAAATCACAGGGCATGGGCTCTCTGTTTAGCTTGGTTTATATTTACATTTTTTCGACTTTATCTTAACTTGTCAGTTTCCCAGATTGAAGAACATGTCAAGTTCGTTTTTTCTACTGACTGATTTCTCTACTCCCCAGTGTTTTTTGTCACTGGTTTGCTGAAACAGTATTTATATAGCTCCATTGGCTCTAAAGCTCTTACTCCTTCTAACATTTTGGATTTTACAAGTGAAATGAAAATAGAAAAGAAATAGAGACAATCAAATGCCTGGAGCTTAAAACAAAGTATGTGCAACCTACCATCTCACTTGAAATTTAATAAAAGAAATAATTATGTAAATATAACATAGAGTTATAGATTTATATTTTGTTCATAACACATAGTGTAATATAAGTTGTATATTTTCATGTTTTGGTTTTATGTTATCATTCATGCCACAATAAATGAAAAAAAACAGGAGTTGATGTACTCTTTAAAAAAAATACAATGTGGATTGCCACCATCCTGGGTTTTTGGTTTTGGTTTTCGGGTTTTTGTTTCTTTTGCATTCCCCTTTTTCAGTATTACTGCCCTGCAAGGCACCAATAAAACAGCAAATGTGTTCTTTACCTATCCTGTGGTCTGTTTCCCACTTATTATAGCAAAGGGTGTGCAAGCAAACTTTCCTGTCAAGAGAACAAAACAGCTGGGCTCAAGCAGCAGAAAATGAGATTTAGATTCAGTTAACCAGTCTGCTCCAAGATTCAAGATTTTCATCAAATCACAGGACAAAAAGATCACTCCATCTTTCAAATATTAGCAGTAAACCAGAAGGAGAAGTTGGTCTCTGAACAACATGGTACGGTGCAATTTGCAGTTCATTGTCAGGACGATAAACAGATGGCCCAATCCAGAGGTTTGGCCCCTGCCCACCTTCCCAAGCTGAGTTCTCTTGCCACAGGCTTGTCTGCTCAGACACCAAAGCATGCTCAGGGAAATACCCAATTATAAACACCAGTGACACAAAGCTATGAAAAAAATAGCTCTGCTCATAGTTAGTCAAAATGTCCCAACATGCTGCCTAAACAGTTCATGAAGTTTTGACAGCAGCATATGGCACGAAGTGGGATGAAATGAATTTGTACCTGTTTTTGACAGTAAGTTATTCTGATGGGTGCTTACTCTCAAGTGCCTACGGCTTGACAGATGCCACTCCGTGGTTCCAGATTTCCTAAAGGGAAAAGGCAATATTTGGGAAAGCAGGAGGTAGCTGGTGGAGATCCTACAAACCTGTCCCCACTTCTTTGGTTTGCCAGGTTGTCCTTTGTGCCCTTCCTGTGAGTGAGGTGGCACCTGAAACTTCCCACCTGCAAAGCAGAGATGTGTTCCGGCAGCTTCCTGACACAGCCAAGAGCACCTACAGAGCACCTGCCCAGTGGAAGGGGAAATGGGCTTGGGAAGAACCCTATGATGGTAGCTCAGGCCAATAAAAGAATCGTTTAACCCCTCAAAATCCCTTTTCCTGGTTCTTTTCGATTACTGTCAGCAGCATGTGATGAAGGGAGCTGCTCTCTGGTGCTGACAAGGCAGACACTGGCCTCCTGGATCTGAGCATGACTGAATGGATGAGGTCTCACCACCTCACACAGAGATGGAGGGACTTAGAATTCTTTCTTCTTCTTTTTTTTTTTTTTCCCCTTTTTTTTTCCCCCTTTCTGGTGAGGCTTGAACCTGACAGAAGCAACAGGGTTCCCTAAGTGTGTGGTGGAAAAATGTCTAGGTGAACCTGAGAAAATCTAAGCTGAAGATACATCTTAGCTGTAATATGTGTGGACAAGACTGTGCTTTGAAAATGGCAACTGGTTAAACCCTAAGTATGAAGCTCAATTAAAAAAAAAGAAAGTTTCTAGTGTCCTTATGTGATATGGCCCAGACTTGGAAGCGGTAACAATTCTCTCCCTGGACAAGTTGTGAGGGGGTTTTCGTGAGGTTGGGTTTTTTTAATTTTTTTTCTTTTTTTTTTTTCAAAAACTTCTAAAACATTCCAGCAATTGCCTGTAGCAGGAAGGAAGAAAATGAGGATAATTATGACATTAAACTATTTTAAAAAGAAAGACGTGTGACAATTAGCGCATTCCTACCAAGAAAGTAACATACCAAGCTCTCTGTGTGTAGGAAAGTGAAAAGACCCCCCGCAGAAGCCATGAAAGGTTATGGAAAGCGTATGTGCCTCACGAGGAAGCTCAGTGCTGTGACTCTGGCATCACTGAGAAAAGGGTGCATGGGAGCCTGTCAATAAGCTCTCAGTTAATAAATATTCAGCAATACTGTAGGAAAGCAACGTGGGAGAAGAGCAGGCAGCGTCTGTCGGGCCAGCCAGTGGAAAACACAGGCTGTAAAGGTACAGAAAATCCTGTGAACATGTTTGTCTAAGTAATCTGGTGCCTGAGACCAGCCAGAGAGTTGGAGTAGCTAATTTCAGTCCCTGGGATGCTCTGTTCATGTCTGGTGGCGTTACAGTAGTGCTTGCGCACTGGTATCAGGGATTCTTGCAAGATGATGGCAAAGACAAGAAAAAGAAACAAGCACTGTCGTATCCTTGGCCTGATTCAGGAAGGCTGGTGGTGTGGGCAGCCCTGCGAGCAGCCCTGGGCTGGATTTGCAAGGTGCTGCAGGGGTTCCGTGAGTGCTCTTCTCCAGTAAGTAAATTTGATCCAAGTTAACGCAGAAGAAATCCTGCAGACTCCCAGGTATAATTTGGAGCTGCTGCTGTCCAACCTTCAGTCATGCAGACATTGCATTCATCACTGCAGCCACGGCCTTGTAGCATCGCTCACGTGGGTCACAGGTTCCCACTGCCCACACACACCTGTGAGCCTCCCACCTTTCCCTTACACCACATCTGGCCTGCCCACGTGGAAATCCAGCCCTGGGAGATTGCTGTCTGCGTCCAACATCCTGAGAGATCAGCCAGTGCTTAGTGGTTTAGGGTTTTTGGGGGTTGGGTGTTTTTTTTCTGCTGGCAAAGCAGCAGGTGTCAGTGGCCAGGGAAGCAGGGAGAGGACCAGGTGCTCAGGTGGAGTTGTCCTCTGTCACAGACAGATCCTGCTCAGAGCACTGGATGTGCAACAGGCTCGGCTGTCACCGCCACCCAGCTCCGTATGGCTGAAGAGGATGTGCTGGGGGTTTCCCAAACACTAACCTGATCAGAGTGAAATGCTTGACATGAGATTAATAAGTTCTTAATTTGGGGGTTGGTTATTTGCAGATTTACAACAATTTGCCTTTTAGGACGCTTCTAAACTTGCTGTCAGAGGCAGCATAGAGTGTTACTTTGACCAAAATCAGGCATGCCCTTCACCCCTTCCTTGTGGAGGCCAAGCCTTTAGGAAGAGGTTAAAGTCACACCGAAATGCACCTCGCCACAAAAACCTAAAATACTTCAAGAAGGGAGACTTTCAGGTAGAGTTGGGCCGAAATGGCAGTAAAATAGTACATGCATCATTGAAGACCTTATTAAAAGCACAAATTTAAGGTTTAGTGAGAACCCTGCCAGCCCTGTTTGGCAATTCAAGCTGCAGTTTGGCTCTTTGAGATAATCTAGACTTGGTTTGAATCTCGACCACGTGTTTAGTCTTAGCAATGTCAGGAAGGAGGGAGGAGGGCTAGTGTACCCCAAATAATGTATATAAACTGCTGGAACAGGCCCAGTTGTAGCTATAAGGACCCTTTTTAGTGTAAATTATCACCCCTGGAAAATGTGGCTGGTGTACCCCAAATAATGTATATAAACTGCTGGAACAGGCCCAGTTGTAGCTATAAGGACCCTTTTTAGTGTAAATTATCACCCCTGGAAAATGTTACTGGTGATTTTAGGCAGCATCACTGGTGCTCCGGGGCCCGGGGCGAGTGTCAGCCGTACTGATGAAGCTGTACAGAGCTGAGTGTGTTTGCCTGAAGATGGGGCTCAAGCTAAGCCCTGCAAAGCCCCTCCTATGCCCCCACCAGAGCATCCCCACACAGGGATTTGTGTCAGTTTAACTTCACATTATCAGCACAACTTTCACAGGCACTGAATGCCTAACCCACCAAGGATAAATCAATGCCTCCCCTTGTATTTAACAGAGATATGACTTAAATACAGTAAGTAAATCAAAGTAATTATTTAAAATTAAAATGATTTAAGAGAGTTAATCTGGGAGAATGGCATGGTGGTTACAGAAGCGGCTGAGACGTGGGACTTCAGCAGCTATTCCTGACTCTGTCAGGGACTTGCTCTACAACTTCAGGAAAATTACTCAGCCCGTCTCTAAGACTGCTATAATAATGCCTACTTCAAAGGGGTGTTATGAGGTTTAATTCATTAATGCCTGCAAAGCACTTTGAGATCTTTGGATTAAAGGCACTACAGTGCAAAGTATTATTAGCTACAGGAAAAGCTCTCAGACAAGCATGGCATTCAATGTCTGCAGTTAAAAAAAAATAGGAAGAAAAAAAAAACCCAAAGATGAGCAAATTGTGGGTGGTTTGGGTTTGTTTTTTACTCTGTGGCCAGGTTTCCATTAGTCAGATCTGCGCTTTCCTGAACTGAAGCTGGGGATGGTACAGCTCAGGGTCTGAATTTGTTGTCGCTTCTAAAGCTCCCATATTTTTAACATAACTGTTTGGATTTGGGGCTTCTTTTGGGGGCTTTGTTTTATCAAAATCCAGATTTTGTGCACCAAAAGCTTACTCAGCTTCCCTCTGTGGATATATTTACCCACTGAGTTAAACAAGAGAAGGAAAATAATTTTCCTTTCTATTGACAACTTTGGGATTTTTTTAAAATTCAGTTTATGCATTTACTTTCCCGAATAAAAGTCTAGTCCATTTTATTTTAAACGGCTAAGATTTTCAATATTGGTAATTATCCAGAATCCAGAGGGATTTTTTTTTATCACAAAACGGGTTTTTTATCTCTAGTAGAGCTGATCCACCTACTGAGAGTGCAATTGCAAACAGACAAATTGGGATCAACACCCAAAAAAGGAATAAATAGAGGAATTTTTTTTTAGTGACTGCCTTGCTCCCAAGCATTAATTTATTTCTGATGTTAAGTTTAAAGAGCAAACAGCCAAAGGTAGCAGGTTGTTTCTGTAGGTCCAGATTTAAACCTTGTCTGATCTTCTCGTTCACTTGGTGCCTGTGCATCAGAGTCCCACAGGGCAGGGATGAGCAGGATTTCTCCCATCAAAACCAGGCAGCAAAGGTGAGGATACAAGAAAGGTTCCCAAAACAATGAGGAACACTCCTAAAGCTGTCACATCTACCTTGTTACCTGAATTCATACAGATCTTACATTTTTTTTTATTCTTTATACTTTTGAAACTTTTCAAGTGGAACTTATTGACTAAAAAATAAATATAACCAACAGCCCACCCTCATCCCCCTTAATGAAAAGGCAGAAACACAACAGCTTAGAATTTATTTTTTTTTAAAGCATTTCTGACTTCAGTGAGGGAAACCTTTTAACTTCACTTTGTTTCCTGGTCCCATTGAAAGAGAAGACAGAGGAAGTGAAGTATAAGTGATTCTGGCTCCCAGAGATGCTTTGTTTCTCTTCTGATAGAATCTGAAACTTCATGTAGGTGGTGGGTAGAGCCATCGTAACCTGCTTTCTTCTGACTGAATGAGGAAGGTCAATATATTATCGTATCAAGGAAGAAGAAATTACATGGGCATTCCCCCCAGACAATAAAGACGATTCTGACAGCATGATCAAAACAACTGGATAACTTTTTTCTTTTCTTACAGACACACCGATGTTTAAATGACAGCTGAAAGCAGATGATGGACTAGACACATTATTCTCTGTTCCTTGTACTCTTTTATAATAGAAGTATATCTTGAAGACTATATTCAAGTTGATCAAATAATAAGTCAATTTGTCAATAAAACAGATTAGGCAACCTGTCTGCTGAGATGATATCTGTCAAACAACATATTTTTGTTAACACAATCTGGAAGCAAATGCCTTCACAAAATACAATGCATAAAAAACCCGCAGTGCCACTTTTAATTTTATTGAAACAGAGTTCTGCCTTGTTTCAGTTACAGGCATGTAGGCTTTCTTTAAGTTTTAGTTGCTAGCTAACAAACCACAGTTTGGAAAAGACTAGAAACAAGTGTGAATGGCCTGGTGGGCACTGCCTGCTGCCAGGATGCGGATGCATTCCCGAGTCCCTTGGCTATGACCACTCTGTGGGCACAAGTCCCCATCGGTGGGGTTGGTGCAGGGGTACTCTCATTCCTCCACTCACTGTTTTTTCTCCATTCCCCTACATTTTCCCCCGCTGCTGCTCACCACTGAGACATGCTCAGCATCTGATGTGCCTTGTCACATCACGAGCGCTGTCACCGCGCTCGGCAGATTCCGGCGTGACGCTCTGACATGTTGTGTACACTGAGGCAAAGAATCCCTGGGAGGTGTTGGGCCCTGATCTGGGCTCAGCAGCACGGGGGGGATCTCTCAGTCTGCCCTGCGTGACAAAAAACATGACAAAAAGCACTAAAAAGGAAGCACTGGCATGCACAAGTGCGCAGAGGGATCAAGCACGAGCGCTGTGGAGATAAACCACATAAAGACACATTGCTGGAAAATATGTATTGGTGACTCTCAGAGAGCTTGAGCTGTCCAATTTAAAGTAAAATCAGTGCCTAGAAAAGACTAGAAAGCTTTCATTTGGGAAACTCAGATTAACCAGTCTCAGATGCTAATGGGTTTGCCAGGTGAATTTCTAACCAGGTGGTGTAGTTTGTGGGGTTTTCTCCCCCTCCCTCCCTGCCACATCATCCTCACGGAAATGGGACTGGTTCAGAAACTCAGATTCTTCTTTCCCAGCTGGAGGGAAACTTGTCATATGCACTAATAGGCTGAAAGTTCAAATAGAACTGTTTTGGGTTTGATTTATGTTTTATTGGATTTTTTTTAAACAGAACTTGGTAAGTATTTTGTTGCTCAACTATCTGATGTAAAGGCTGAGGAAAACTGAAGCTACTCCAAAGTGTGAACAGGCTGTAACAGGAGGATCAGCTGTGGTGCCTGAAAACCAAGCAAACAAACAAAAAGGAAGGATTAAATCTTGACAGAGACTTAAGGACTTTCCCATCCAAGCTTGCCTCAACAGATTCAGGCTGCTGTTAAGAATTAATGAACTAATTTGCTATTGCTCTCAATATTGCATCAACACCTCATGGGACAGAAGTGCTTCCATTCAGAAAAATCTTTCCAAAAACTCCATAGATGGAAAGTATATTCTGAAAGGTATCAATTGTTAAAAAAATAAAACTCTGCAGAAAATGTTTAAAGGCAGCAGTGGAAAGAGATGAGTATTGGAAAAAAAGAAGTCCAAGAATCCCTGTCAAAAATTTGCGTCAAAACAGTACTTTTTGCAGTGAAATTATTATAAAAGTCAAAGATATTCCCATACAGTCTACTGAGGAGGCCACTCAAGTTCTTGTGGTGGAAATGTCCATTTACAGAAGTGAATGGCACACCTGGGAGGAACCTGAGCTTCCCATTTATTTCTTCAACCTTCTGAGTTTATGTGACCACATAGTGATGTCAGGAATGCTAAATTATACACTCAGTCCTACAAACCTTGAAGCATGAGATAGCCAGCAATCTACTCTCATTCAGAATAATTCAGAATAGTTTGGCATGTGTCCACATTGTAAGTAACCAGTGTTACCCCTAGCAATTGCTCTTTAAAGCAAAAACATGTGCAAAATGTCTTCATTCAGCCTAGTAGTATCATATGTCAATCAGATTCATGATGCAGAACTGGCCAGCAATATCCTAAAAAAAAAAAGAAATCATCTCTCTTGTTTGAATCACTTCGAATTAACTTGACTCTGTCATGTTACTGGCAAGAATATTCTCTCTTGAGCATCTGATTTCTAATTTTTCTCTATGTTTTTTTTTTTTCTGGTTGACTGGTTTGGGTTTTTGGTCTTGGTCTTTGTCTTTGTTTGCAAGTTCCAAGGATCTGGTTTAAGATTTACAAGACCAACTTAGCCTGGGGCTTTGGCAAGCAATTGAACATTGCCTACAGTGCACTGAGGCTTACTGACACCTTTCAAAACCTCTGCAAGTTTGTAAACCAAGCAGTAGTTCATTCTACAGAAATAACAATGGTTTTGTGAATTTATGCAAACAGGAATGAAGGGTGTGTATGATAATATTTGTGCGTATGTGATATGCATATGCTTATAGTTAAGTGACATTAGCTGTTTGCTTTGTGTACTAATGACGGCATTGAAACTTATTCAGCTAAAGCCAGAGAAAGACAATACTGATCTAAAATTCTATCAGATCCTCAGACATCTTCTTTTTAACAAAAAAAAGTGATCTGTTTTTGCTTTTGACCTCAGCATCCAAGTCTTCTGCTTCCCCCCTCCAAAAAGAAATGACAGTGCTGACACCTGATGCTGACATGTGGCAAATCCCAAATATCTACAGCGCAGCATTGGCGTTATTTTCCTGAGGTTTCCCTGAAGAGTTTCTCTGTCCCCAAATCCCGTTCTTTCACTTTTTCTTTCAGTCCTAGATGACTTTATATAGGACTCAGAGATGTACAGAGAATAACACCAATTTTACAGTGTTTCTCCCAGGTTTGAGGAGAAGATGAGGCCCCTGCTAAGACACTCCTTTCCCAGCAGACCAGGAAGAGGAGTATGTAACCCGCAGAGGAAAACGACTGCTGCTGTAGTTTACAAGAAATCAGTAAATGGCTCTATTATTAGTATGTCAGCCACCATGATGCCTTCATAACCCTCAACATAAAATGTTTGTGTGGGCTGCCCGGAGACCTCGGGCCAGGGTGTAAGTGGGGTGGCTGATCTATCACGGCACTGAGGTGTCAGGAGTCACCTCGCCTCGCAGCCACCACAGAAATGGGAGGGAAAGGCCAATGGCAGCACACACGGGGTGGCGCAGCCCACGCAGAACTGCAAAATAAAATATCCCTGTGCTGTGAGAGGAACAGGGGTGTGCAGTGTCCCTAAACAGGCTGCTGCAAGGAGGGTGGCGTACTGACAGAAGCGAAGCTTCAAAAGCTGGACTATCTGTGCAAACTGCAGTTCTTCTCAGGCACGTGCAAAGTGATATTTAGTCTCCAAGTACATTTTATTTCCCGTTTTTCCTTCCTGGGGCTCTGGCATAGCGCAGAGACACAGATGTACTGACTTTCACATAAATCTGAAGCCAGCATTTCCCTTGTAGCTCACTACTCCAACCATGGCCTCTGCTGTGACCCACGGTGAGAACCCCACCAGGAGGCAAATGTATCCCTCTCTTTTGGCAAATGTCCTGCCTCCCTTTGACAAACGTGGCTGTGTTATTTGCATTCTTCTCGACTGTTTGCTGTCTTCAGATCTCTGGGAGGTCAGAGGGTAGGATAAGCATCATTTTGCTGGTGAATTTATAGTGAATTAAAGGTCAAAATTTTAGCTAATTTTAGGCACGGAAGTGGATAAGCCCCAAAGCTGCCTGTTGGCTAGAGCAGTTTAGGTCTGCCAGCCTGGTTCCTTTGGTCTTCAGCTGCTGTCCCAAGCGTGAAGCCTTTCCACCAGACAGGTCAAGACCCAGATTTAGAAAATGGGGGTTATACGACCAATGTCAAATCCTGCCTCTTCTGTCAAGAATAGCTCAGGTAGGTAAAGAATTCAGACACCTCTTTCTTTATTCTTCCACCTGCTGAAAATCTCTTCTTCCTACAGCCCACTGTGACCACACTGGGCAGTATGGGAGGCAAAAATCCTTCTTTCACCCTTCAACTGGCGGCAGATCAACCCCACTGGCTTTGGCAGCATTTCCAGGGGTGGGGGAACATTATTTATCTTCAAAAGGTGTCAATTACTGAATTTGCTGTACCTCGATGCTGAACAACTCTTTGTAATCATTACCAAAAGATGATGACATCACTGAAACTTATTTTTGTGTCATTATCCTCACCCAAGTTAAATAGGGCATGTTGTCATGCCATTATGTGATGCAAATATGTCCTCATAATTTGTCTTTACACATCATAAATATTTTATTATATGACATTATTACACTTCCAGATATCTTTTTCCATATGAATAGTAATTACTCAAAGTATTTACTGTAATTATGTCACTTGATGAAATTACAGTAATTACATCAAAAAATGATAGCCCGTGACTAATGAGTTAAAATAGCACGGAAATTCACATTAAAAAATTACATTAAATTTGTTAAAGATCTAGGGCAAACTTACAAAAGCAAGGAAATTCACAATTAAGAATTCAATCTCTAACAACATTTCAGTGTGCTACAATTTTACCCTATATGGCAGAAGAAGGAAGGATGGAGAAAACCCAAAAAGAGGTATTACCTGAACAGGAATAAAGTATAAAAGTGAACTACTGCGAAGTATAACCTGTGTATTTTGTCCAGGGCGCACGGCAAGATAGGCCAGTGCTTCACAGCAGCATTCCAAGCTGTTTCATCAGGAACAAAAAGCAAAGGACTGAAGTCTGAGCTGAGGTGAGGAGCTGTCAGGATGAAGTTTCTACCCAAGGACAATCAGGGAACATAAGTTTTTCATGGGTCAGGATGAAATCACTGGATTTTGCAGTACCAGACTTAGGAGCAGGGTGGCTGGCAGGTCCCAGGGACAAGTGTGAGTCTCCCAGCAGATATGGAGCTTTGATACCTAGGCTGTGCTCACAGCTGTTGTAATGCCACTTCCTTCTGCATCAAAAAAAAAAATATTTGCACAAACCTTGGTACCCCAAGCAGCCACGCAAGGTGCTGCTCCACACCTACACTGTGTCCTTGCTGCCACTTGCACCCCAGAGAGGCACAAGTCCCTCTGACAGAGAAGATTCACAACCAAATCTTTCAGATTCAGACCTCCATGACAAGAAGATGGTTCTCCTTATATTCATTTGTAATCCCATTCTTATTTTCTGCATGAGAAGAAATTATTCTGTGGTTAAATGCTGGTGGTGCCTGAGAAGCAAAGAGGAACCACTGATGCTAGTTTTGCTTGTTTGCCTCCTGGCTCAGGAGAGAGCCATGAACCTAACCACAAGAGGAATCCAGGGCTGGTCACCTCCTCCTTCCACAGCTGGTGCTCTTGTTGATTCCAGCGAGGCACGCAACCACCATGGACCTCACTCATTTTGGAGTTGCCCCCAAGCTGCTTTCAAACTGAGGTGCCCAGATTGTAGGTTTTACCAGGTCAGGAAACCCCACTGAACTGAGCCATCACTGCACAGGAGAAGAGAGCTTGGTTTAGATGAATTACAAGACAGACAGACAGACTGGGGTGGGGGGTCAGGCAGACAGGGAGAGAAAAGGAAAGGGAAAAAAAAAAAAGGAAATAAGGAAAAGGGAAAAGTGAGAAAGAGAAATTCTGTTTCCAGTTAGAATACCCAGTAATAATTTAATATATGGTGCCATTTTAGAAAATGTGCTATTCATATTTATGAAAGGCTTAATAGATGCAGCTGCATCCTTTAACAAATTATTATAAGGCATGGTATGAAAGGCATTAGTAAGAAATGCTTAACAGATGATGCTGTGACAAGCTGTTACAACGCGTGTTATAAGACGTCAATATTATTAAATCTATGGGCTTGGTTAGCACATGAATATAAATAATTTTTATGCATGCTACAAATTGCCATGCTTTATTAATAATGAAGTGTTTATAAATGGAACCCTACTGTAAAGCATTATTAAATGCAGCTACTCAGAGGACCTTGGAGTAATACTGTAGTAGAATTATCATGCTGAGAAACAGACTAGAAAGGCTGCTTTATTTTACTGTCTGAGTCAACATGGGTTCAAACACACTGGGCTTTGATTCCTGAAAACCCATGTGGTAGGGCCACCAGTAGTCTCTGGTTGAAAGCTGCTGTTGTCACATTCTTTGTTACTCTGAAATCACTCTGGCCTCACCTACATGGGATTTACACCAATGTAAGTACGAGCACCAGTGGAGTAACTCCTGATTAACCCTGCTGTAAGTGATACATGCTGTGGGCCACATTATTTTCCTTCCCAAGTGAGAACTGGCTAAAAGGTAACTGTGTGTTGTAGGGCATTCTTCTGGGGAAAGAAAAAGACAAAAATAAGAAAAACAGCATGTATATTTGAAAAGGTACATTTCCCTGCATCTCAGATTCTGCCCTTCCAAAAGATACCTTCCAAAAGGATCAAAAAAACCCCCATCTTTGCAGGGCTTTTTACTGCACAAAAGATTCATGTTTTTCCAGAGGTTACCATGACTCAGCAACATGCAAGAGAGGCTTCATTCGTCTCTTCTGAGCATCATGCAGGAAAGCGTTGTCGGTTTTTATTCTTTTGATCATTTCATGCCTTCATGATTAATGTTTGAGTCTCCAATACCCCGTGGAATGTACCAGGGTACTTACAGAGAGAGCTACCATAGAACATATGCCTTGGCCTGCAGAGATTGAAGCTCCTTTAACAAAATTATATTCTGTGTGATGGAAAACAAAGTTTTTTACATTCTCGGTTACTTTTTTCTTTTCCCCCAAAGATTTTTAGCTAATGTTTAAAGTGGATAGGGAGGGGAGGGGGGAGAGGGGAGTGGTTTTCAATCATTTACTTGTTCTACCTTTTAAGGTTAACATCTTTTAAAACAGATTTTCACCAACCCCGTGTTATTTTGATGATGGGACCTGAAATATGACCAGATGTGGGAAGATGTGTAAATGTCCATAGCTGGGGGTTTCAATGGAGGCAAAACCACTCACTGGACATGGTATCATGTACCATCTTGAAGAAAAAGGATGTGTGAGCATCACTCAAGTCCTGATGCAGCAACTGGGCAATTCCTCTTCTCTTCCAGCTCTGCTCCCTTTAATGCCAGCAGTGAGAGCAAGGGGATGCAGACCACTTCATGTATCACCTCTGTTATCACCCAGGAACTGAAAAACAAACCAAAATATTACCTAACTGCATGAAGCTCATAAATGGTGCAGATGGTTTCATTCTGAGTTCCGGGCAAAGGTTCAAATAGATTTTTTTCAAACAGACACATACTTATACTGACCAAAGCCTTAGCCTTCTCTTTTTCCTTTCTTTTCTTTTTTCACTCCAGTGTTTCATGACACACAGAGATTAATATAGAACAAGCATGCTGAGGGACTTGTATTTATCTCTTAGCCTTGATGTGATTGTGATCTTCTGTATCTTCATGCAATAGTTTCTGGTCTAGTTTACAGTCCCTCCTGCTATAACTCATCTCATATCACTTTTTTCTTTGTTTCCCCATTCTTCATCATTAATTTCTGAGCCAAATTTTTACTTGTTCCATGACTCCTGCACCCAAAAGATTATTATTAACCTTGGATGTGGAACTGGGTCCAAAATTTTCTCTGAAGTGTAAACAGCTCTGGCATTTCATTACAAAATTTGCCATTGTGTTCCAAAACACTCCTTACTTACTATAAACTTCAAGGTCACTCCCATCTTTCCCCTGTGAGTGTTCCAGCTCCAGGTGGAGCCTCCCCTGTCACGCCGGAGCTGGGAGAGGGAGATGTCGAAACCACGGGAGTCAGTGCTTCAGGAATCACACCCAGCTTTCCCGTTTGGCACCGGGGCTTTGCTTGAGGAAATGTGGGATTTCCACATCGTGCTGCTGAATAGGAACAAAAAAATCCTATTCATCATCATGCTGCTGAATAGGAACAAAAAAAAAGGGCAAATGTTGCTCGTGGGTCAGATGGCCCTCGCTTGTCCTTCCAGGCTTTCCAAGAGCTGCCCAGAGCTCCCACATGAGTGTGAGGGATAGGCAGAGACAGAAAGGAGGCACAAATCCTACTAAATGCCTGGGCTGGAGCCAACTTGGGGGCTGAGGCTGAGAGTAGGGTGTGACACGAAGGGGAAAAGCCCTTCCGTGATCAGCCACATGCTGCTTGCTCGCCAGCCTCTACCTGCTCCCTGTCCCCACAGGTCAAACCACAGCAACAGCAAAGCAGGCTTTGGTGCTTTTGGTGCTCCCCACGAGTTTTTCAGCTCCTGAGTTGATTGATAGCCTTATTACTTAGCACGTCTCCATATCTGCAGTAATTGTAGCAATCAGCAAAACAGCAGACAACTGTATTAAGTACATCTGGAGAAAAGTGAAAATAACACCTGGCATTTAGCACAGTTCGTCAAAGGATCTCAAAATGCTCAGCAAACTTCAACAAAGACACGCGATGCCCAATGAGTCTGGAAATATTGTGACAGCCAGGTTAAACCCAGACAAAGTGAGAAATCAAGGCACGCTGGAGCAGCACCAGTGCAGCAGCAGGGTTGTCACCCTGGGGTGACACTGCTGGGGTGCCACCTCCGCTCCCCCCTGCCATGAATCTTGGGAGAGCCTCCCTCTGCCCAGCACTGCCCTCCCAAACCCCTGTCTGCTTTTGGTGCACCCCACATCCCACAGGCGTTTACCTGGGAGAATCAGGCACTCCCACGCCCCTCTCCTGCTGGCTCACCACCCTTTTCCTGAGGCATGGTGGATAGGCTGGGTGAAAGGAAAGCAGGGATGACAATGGTCCTGTTTAGTCTGTACTTACACACTCGGCTCATTCAGCACTTCTGTTTTATACGTTTCTCTGTTTAGATGATGTGTGAATTCCTTGTACACTTGTTTCCCTCAGAGTCACGCAGTGAGCGTTTGTGCATCTGTATTGTGCTCTACTTTTCCTCATGTTCACAGATTTTTATTAAAATGTTTCCATAAAACAGGTTGTTACCAGAAATAAATGAACACATACAAATTAATACATAAAAACAGATGAGTTATATAGAATATTTACAAACAATGGGATAGAATTCAAAACTTCTCGTAAACACAGCATACAAACAAGCATATACATACACCATGTTTACTAGCATTTATTTTAAGAGTTTCTGAGTAGTTCTGAGGTAGACTTAGGCTGACAATCTTTTCCTTCCCATTGCAGATTGAGGGGAAATCAAAAAGCATCTCAGTTAACAGCCAAATCAAAAAGATCTTACTTTGTGCCCAGCTTGTGTTTCCTCAGCCTGCAGAAATAAACATGCACGGTGTTAAAATTGGGCTGGAGAGCAGGGCTGACATGACCAAGACTCAGTCTTCATGTGTGGTAAATGAAACTCAGAGCTTTGAGTGCTCTGGCCAGAGCTAGGCTGTAGGTAAATGGGAAGCCCTAGGTCCTGGCTGCTGGGCTTGCAGCCCATGTGTTTGTTATCTAAAACATTGGAAAGAGATAAATATCTTGGTGAATAAGAAATACCCACAGGACAGCATTCAGGGAGCAGGTACGCCACCAAGCTCTGCAGAGGGAGAAAAATCCAAGAAGTTAATGACTTTCCCAACCTTCAGTCCAAAATAAAGGTTAAACAATAAGAAGAAGGGGTTTGAAATGCAATTGTGGCTGTATTAAATCAGATCACCTAAGGCAGTGGAACCAGCTGACTTACTCAATTCACAGGCAATGTATGTGAGCCCGTGGTTTGCCCCACAGCCCAGTGCTGAAGTGCCTTGGTGGTGTTGAGGGCTGGCAGGAGGCCAGGAACTGTGACATCTCGTGGCTGAGGCCCAAACCCACGTTTTCACCATGGGCAGGGTCCAGGTTCCAAGCTCAGCCACTCTGCCAGCATTGCTGGGCTGCTCAGGTGTGAGGTGAGCAGGGTAATACTGGCGTAAAGGCCAGCACAACCTGCCTGTGAGACTGACACCAGCAAATATTGGCACTTCATGTCCTCAAGCTGCAGAGGCAAAACCAGATAGTTCTTAACGATGGTCTCCTGCCTCTGCAGCACAAGATCCCTTTCTGCACACTTTGACAAACGGGAGGCTTATTAAAGCTAGGAAAGGCAGGGCTGGCTTTTTCTCCATTTCCAAGAGGAGGTTGTTTTGTCAACATTTTGCCAGAGTCTGGGAGTGTGAAATTGGCTGTTCATGTGTTGCCTGCACAAGTACTGTAGTTTTAAAGTGAAGGCAATTAATTTTAGTTGTTGACTTAAACTGCTGTTGAAAGGTACTTCATTTCCCGACTCTTCCACCTATAAATAGATTAAGGGTTACATGAGAGTCAAGTTGTGCTCGTTTGTCCTCCCTCTAGATAGATTTCCCCATGGCTGCTTATCTATCAGGTCCCCCCCGGCCCTTAACACAATTTGTTTCTCAAATTAATTTAGCTCACTCACTCTCATTGCTCCACAGCCAAAAAAATCATCTCCTCTTTCGGTAAAAGAAAAAAGAAAAAAAAAAAAAGAAGAAAAACAGAAAAAAAGTCAAAAAAAAGAAAAAAGCTAACCACTTTGGAGCCAATATTTTCTAGAAGGGAGATTGAGCAATGTGTGTCTTGAACTTATGATTGAGGGAGCTAAAGAAAATGTGTCTTTTGGAGAGATAAACATTTGTGTTAGCAATCTGGAAGGATTACCAGGGCTGGGGAGTCACAGCTCCATCAATGCTTCCGGGAGCTGCGTGTGCGCCCCAGCTGCACTGTAACTCCCTCTGTCTATCCATCACCTATTATTTGGGAATTTTTCTCATTATTACTTATTATTATTACTTCTACATGTATTGGCTGCATTTCTTTTTCCTGCTTTCTGTTATGACCCAAGAAGGAAACCATGAGATCTACAACAGCAAAGGACGTTTTTTTCCCCCATGGAAGCGTACTTGCAAGAAGGAATATTACCAATGCTGAGGATATTTAAAGTGTTCAGCTTGAACATACGCACACACACACACATTCACACTAGACAAACAAAGTTGATTGATGTACACTGATGTGCCTGGAGACGTTCAAGCTCCATCCTGTGGTTTAATGCAAATTAATCAGAGTGCTTGCCCATGGGCTACCTCATCCCTTCCCTGCACAACTGTTCCAGTACCAGGACCCAGGCCATGAAACACACAGTAAATATCTAACATGAGAGTTTGGAGGACAGTTGTATATTCTGATGCAGATAAGGACATCTGGGTAAGAATGAGTCACTGTTCTGAAGGCAACATTTGTATTTTTCATGGAGTGCATATTTAAACAAGAATCCCTTGATCTAAAAATTCTGTGGTTGTCTTGCTGCCACCACCCGATCTCTGATCTGGAGCTGCAAAATTAATTTACTCCTCACCGTATAACATGGAGCTGAACAGATTAGAAAAGGTCTGTGTCTTACCTCTGGAGATGCCAAATCCTTATCTGCTAACACTGCACTACAGAGCTCTTGACAAAAGGGGAGGAAAAACACAAATAGTGTATAGCTGGAGATATCTAGGTATACTTATCTTTCGAATAATGGTATTCTGTGGCATGGGAATTTGTGCTTATTCAAGGTGCCCAGAATATTTTGATGACCCAAAATATAGACCAATGGGTTTTAATTTGTGAAAGGACTGTACCATGCAGTTCAGATGGGTTTCCTGGTCACACTTTGACTATTTGTGGTGTTAAAATTAGAGAGTTTCACATGACTGTGCCTCACCTTGACCACAACCATTGCTCCCACCACACTGCTGGCTATTCTGGGGTCTAGGTGATAAAACACAGACCTTGCTTAAATATTCTTGAAGACAATAAATAGGAGGTGTATAAGGCAGCATGGTTTTGGGTTATTCTTTTTCTTAGAACATTTAGATGGAGTAACAGAAGAATACTAAGCAGCTGATAAGATAGTCAATGAAGTGTGCGCCCATATGCTTGTAATTTTATGTTCCAGATGTAACAATAAACATTTGGTGGGAAGCTGCCCAACAGAACTATTCATAGGGTGCACTGGTGCCTTTACAGGGAAGTATTACACTTAAAACGGGCACTGGCTTTATCCTTTTGTTCTAAGAGATGAAATAAGTCCAACATGTCAGGCAGGCACTACAGCTAAAGATCCCAGTCAAAGCACAGATCCCAAGCAGATGCTGAGTGTGACAACTGCTCTATGCAGAAAGAAAAGTGGAAAGTCTGGTTTTTAAATAAGGACTTTTCAAGATAATAAACAAATAAAACTACCATTTAGCTGTCATGTTGCATCATTTTATATCTCACCCAATGCTCCTATAATTGTTGCCAGTGATTCCACGCATGAATTGCATGGTGGGGCACATAAAATTGTTAAGGTAATAGGTCAGGTTACATCATTGCCACTATAGGTTTTCAGGAGCTCTCAAACCCTGTTCACCAGAAGTTTGCATTTAAATGAGGCTCACACTGAGTTTCAGAAAAGCCTACTTAACTCTTGCTTGTTCAAAATCCACAGTACAGAAAATAGCATCAAAATCCAACAGGCATTTTAATACTGATTTAGGTGACATCCATACTCTTTGGGGGTTTGTTATGCGAAGTTTCCCTATCCCTTTGCTTCTTTGAGTTTGATATTGGTCTATTCTGAAGTAACTGTTGTTATTTTGAAGCACCTGGGTTTAGGACTTTTTGGTTCTATTAATTTTTACTTCAGAGAGAGGTTTGTTCCTTCTTTCTTTTCAAATCATCCTTGCAGTGATAAATCGAGATTCCCCATAGACCTTGACATTTTGAAGTTGACCTCTGGCCTCCCCCAGCTCCTTTGCTCTGCACAAGAGCACGCAGTGACGCCCAACTCACACCTTTTCCTTCTGGCCCATGGCTGCCTCTTCAGCACTGGCTTTAATGGGGTGATGGTTAATGGGGTGATGTTACTTTCCTTTTCAGCTAAGTCTGAACTCATTTCTTGCCCTGGGTTCAGCCTGTACTCTGGGCTTCAATGCAAAGATAATTGTTGTAGTGCTAGAGTTTCACCTGACACAGTGCTGAAGACTGTGTGAACGACTGGGATAACTCCACAACTGAGATAATTCTACACTCTTTATTCCTTCAGTTTGCTTCTTTCTGACTGCAGCACCTGACTATTTACAAGTGCCTGGAGGGACAGAACAAGGAAAAATGGCTTCACACTGACAGACAGTAGGTTTAGATTGGATATTAGGAAGGAATTCTTCCCGGTGAGGGTGGTGGGACCCTGGCACAGGGTGCCCAGAGCAGCTGTGGCTGCCCCATTCAAGGCCAGGTCAGATGGGGCTTTGAGGAACCTGGTCTACTGGAAGGCATCCCAGCTCATGCCAGTGAGGTTGGAACAAGATGATCTTTAAGGTCTCTTCCCACCAAGGCCATTCTGTGATACCTAAAAAGGAAAAACATCCCCTTTGTTCCCCATTTTTTACTGTGGTGTAAGGTACAGCTCCATTTAGGTGTAGCTGTCACTCCCAGGAACTACATGAAAACATATCTGGGATCTCCCAAACAGGCCGCAAACACCTCTCTCACGTGGCATCCTGAGTCCAAATTCATACAATGCAATAACAAGCAAAGCAAATAAACCTCTTCAATACACCTTTCATGTTTTTATGTCTCCAAAGGGTTTTTTTATGGCTTTGGTAAATACTGTGTTAGCAAAATCAAGAAGTGTTCTTCCTCTGGGCTGCACAGCAAGTGCTATAGAAATGTAAAACATCAATTAATATAGTTTTCATATAGCATAAAGCAATACCCATTAACACAATAGTAAGTTATATTATGTGATTTTATTAACTCATATAAGTAAACACAGATTGCATTAAAAGCTGTTTCAGTTTTATTTTTTAAATGTTTATATTTGAAAGACTAGCCTAAGCTACAGAAGTCAGTTATTTTCTGAAACTACAAAAATTAGCTGCCTGCAGATCAGCTTAATTTAAAGGCTTTCTGTCTTCTTTGAAAAGGTTAGGAAAACCGTGGCCAAAGAAGACCCTGTGAACCTACTTATTAAGATTTCAAAAGCTTTTTGACAAGTTCCCATAAGATGAGAGCACGAAATAAAATAATTACGAATCAAATGATAGAAAAAGCTCATAAAGAAATTAAGCACACTTTCAAGTCTGACAGTCTCACTTTGTTTTAATCATTTTCTGCCACAGTTACATGTGGCTGCAGTAAAAAAATTAAAAAAAAAAAAAGGCAACTACTGTGCAATGTTGTTTCATCTGGGCTTCAGGCTCTTGTATGGAAAAGTTAATTCAAAAACTTTCCATACTGTCTTAGAAAAAGAACTAAAAGAGCACCATCTCACTAAGGGAAATGTTTTAGGGGGGGAAAAAAACCCCAAACAGCAATCAAACAAAACCCAACGTAACATAACAAACAAAACAAATTTAATTTGAACTTTAAGTTTAGACTAGCAAAGTGTCACGCACAACACAAATTCCAGGCACTGTTGTCACCCACTGTGAGATGTCTACATCTGCAAACTCTGTAAAGCAATGGCACTTGACACTGTCTCAGGATTTGGGCTGATAGAAGAAATAATGCCCTGTACATATGCTGAGATATCCAAAGACACAGAGGAAACTGGAAAGACAGCATTCATAAAAGATGCTACATGTTTGTTGTCAATATGTTGAATGAACATTTGCCCTCAGGACTATATATATTTCAATAGATAATCATCTTTTCCAAGCATTTCCATTTTGCTGTCAGTATTGTATATGACAAGTTTTTATTTTGCTCCTGATGATGATAGTGCCTCAGTCTGTGTTGCATTTCATGGGAGCAAACTGTCTGCAGCATAATGAAGACCACTATGGCTCAGCAGACGATGGACAGATACAGCTTTTACCAGCACAGTAATTCATTAAAATATGAAGTAGGTACTAATACTGCTCTGAAAGGCAGGAAAAGCACATTTCCTTGTATTCACTGTGGGCTTTTTCATTAATTTTATCTGGAAACAATGTACAGGTATACAGATATGCACACACACAATTACTCTTCACATAATCACATTCTCACTGCAGGGACAATGGCCTTGGTATGGAAATCACCTTGACTAAGACAGATAAATGGTTTGTATGCCTTGAAAAGGCTTCCTTGCTTCGAGAAAATAAAAAGAAGTAACACCACCTTTCTGTTTACCAGATAGAGGCAATGCATTATAAAAACCCCAGAAGCCTTTTCAAAATAAAATTATGTGAGCTTTTCTTTAACTCACAGATGCACACATCCCTGAACTGTGGTAGTACTTCACATGTGTTAGAAAATAACAATATAACATTGCATCTTGTAAATTCACATTTTCCACATCTGCATTTTCACTCAATATATCACAAGGGATTCCAGTGCTGTCAGAAATATCTAGGCCCAGTGAGATGCTACAGAATTAATCTTAAACCCCATTTTAAACCAAGTGGTTTGCACACCTGTTGCAGAGTCAAGCCAGGCTTATGTTCCATACATTTGCATGGACAGATGTGCCAGGACAGCTGGGCGAAGAGATTCCATCCTGCAGTGCACATGCCAGCACAGACCACAGATTCACTGGTGTAACTGATAACACTGATATTCACCAGATTTGCTGGTGTTACTTCAGGCTGACAGCTTTTTTTTGTTTAAGTATGCCAGTGAGGCTTCATCAAAATCGTTTGAAATTCATCAAATAAGAGAAAGCAAAGTTATAGATGTATTAATTCCATCTAAACTAGTAAAATTTTGATTGTCCCACTAGTTATACTTTTAAAGCATTCCCAAATTAAGAAACCTATAAATTCCCAAGAGAGCACCATTTTGTGATCCTCCAGTAAGACATGGAAGCCAGCTTGTGTTCCTAGAGCATCCTGAAGCCGGGCTACAACTTTTAATAATTGGTGTAAAACCCTGCTGAACCCTGCTGAGTTGGAACATAATGAAATGCCAGACAATGTCACTGTGAGTCTATAGTGCAAAATACAGGCAAAACAATGTCAGTGGATGTCTGCATAGACAATGTTATGATTTGAGGAAAGGCAAAATGCTGTCAATGGGAGTCTATATGCTGTAGATAGCATTACCACAGTATGTGAATAAAGGCAAAATGATGTCAGGGCAATACACAATATGCTCAAGACAGAATATATTTAGTCTGAATAGAAAATCTGTCATGTAAAAGAGATGCATTGATTCCCATCTTCCACAGTGATGTGTTGTCATTTTTTACACTAACTGTCTTTTTTATTTAGATTTACCCTATAGTCTAATCTGAGGGGTTTTTCACATTAACACTTCCCTTACTTGCCATAAGCAAGCCCACTACCACTGACTTTTTAACCTCTGGGTTGTGTTTTTCAAAAGAAAAATGGATTTTGTCCAAAATCTCAACCAAAAAAAACCACCCCAGCTATATCCACGCTAGAAATAGCAGGTCCAAGAATTGGATTAAAGAAATTAAACAAACTTGCCTATAAAATACATGGCTACATACACACACATATGTGTACCCAGACAGAATTCAAAGCACCTCTAATCAGGAGAAGTGAAGTTATTGAGGAGAAAATAGATTAATTTTTTTTTTTAAATGAATGTCTGGTATTTATGCCTAAAAAGCTCCAGCCATAACCTTGCATGATTCACACTTCTGTAAAATGTGGCCTCATATCCAAATTAATTTAATTGGTATAAGTTTCATTATTTTTCTTAAGGATAAGATTATTAAACTCTGGCTCTAAGTAATTTCTTGTTTTCTCCACGGTCCTTATAATGTCAGTCAAACCTTCACATCCTAAATTGTCAGGTAATTTCTGTCAGGGCAGTGATGCTTCAGCTGCCAGGGGAAATGAAACATAATCCTGTGTATTTTGGGCCCACTCTACCCTCTTCACAGTGGAGGTGCAACCTCCATTACAAAGGTTTTTTTAAACAGCCAGTTTCATTCTGGCTCCAGAGAAAGATTTAGAAATTGTCACAAAGTTCAGACTCACCTGGTGTGCTTAGGTTGGATGCCTGGACTCTGACATTTGGGGACCCCTTCTCGGAAATACTGCCAGAGCACAGACTCTCCAAAGCAGCAGGAGAGCAAAGTTCTGGGGAGCTTCAAACTGGTCCTTCTCCTCCCACCCAAAATGCTGAAGAATTCAAGTTTTGAGAGAAGAATTAGGGTTTTAAAATCTTGGTTGGTATGAGAGCTGGGTTGTAGGGAGTCATTCAGGTGCAAAACTGACAGAAACCCACGAAAAACTGCCAGGAGGGGTTGAAACCATCTTGGGAACTTGGCCATTCAAGTGGACTGATTAATGGTGGGAAAACAAGTTATCAAGGAAGAAGGCCAATTTTAGACAGAACCTTGGCTGTATCCTATCATTCCTGCAAAAAGTTTTTTGTTACTGTTTAGCAGAATTCTTTGGAAAAGATAGATTCTGTAGGACTACGTAGTACTCCACCTCTATCTTTGCAAGGATGCTCCACTGTCTTGAGAAAAAATACAAATTCAAATCTAGCCATGGTAATCCTTAAGTTTTTTGTGTAGACAATCTTAGTCCAAATTTTTCTTGCTTTTGCTGTTTCGAATTTCAACCTTTACATTGCAGTAACATAGTGTTTCCATGCTTAATTTGCCTCTCATCTGGATAATGATAATGAGCTGTTATTGACTGGCATTTCTAGTTCAGTGCAGCAAACATTGGGTAGGATTCATAAAATGCTCCTCTTATGCCAGCTGAAATTACTAGTGGTTTTGAGGCAAAAGGCCAGATTCATCAAAAGGATAATGGGCAGATATATTTTTCGTTTGGATTTTTTAGAATTTTAATGACCAAATTGGATTGCTATTCTTTGTTTATCTATTTTTGAATTTTATCAGATAGCTTTTGTGATAGCTACCTAATTTCTGTATTTATAGGAAACTGGCACAAATTGCGAAAACAGAACAATTCCATGTTTATGAAGCATGAATTCTCACAGTAAATGTCAATATAATGTGCATTAATAGGAAAAATTCTACAGTAAATCACGTATATATTTAATATGTGATTCTTCTGCATGGAGCCTCCAGCTTGGCCATTTAATAATGTAGTGCCCATCTGCAATGATGCTCCAGGAATATACAGAAATCAAGAAGCTCCATCCATTTTGGGAGGTAATAAGGAGTTTTGTCTGAGCTGGTTTTGCAGTGAAAGCTGATTTGGTTTAAAATATATAATGCACGTGTATATTTGCAAGGTAAATGTGGTCCATATGTGGTGTGTTTGCCAGACTCATAGATTATAAGGAATGGGCATCATTTTGGCAGTTTGAGAACTCCATTTGCGGTATGTACATCTTCTGCCAGTGCCCACTTGTATCTCATGCTTAAATTTAGCATGGAATTTCCTCTCCTGGTGAATGTCTTGAAAATATGAGAAAATGTGGGGTTTTTTCACACTAAAATTGTTTGGGAAACAGACCACAGAGCATCTTGATTTAGGCAGCAAGAGGACTGTGTCTGCTCAGGTGTGGCACCAAGGAAAAGAGGCATTTGCCACACACAGGACCAAGCCTGTCCTTTGGAGGCTGTAGAGGTGTAGAGAAAGGTCCTCTTAAATATATATATATGTATTTAAAAATTCAGTCAAAAGCCCCACACAAATCATCTTTGGAACAGCACGCTAGCATGAAAATCACAGAAGTACACAGAATCACAGAGAATCTGATTGGAAAAGGCCTCAGGTTATCAAGTCCAGCCTATGACCCAACACCATTGTGCCAACCAGACCACGGCACTGAGTGCCACATCCCATCTTTCCTTAAACACCTCCAGGGGTGGTGACTCCCCCACCTCCCTGGGCAATGTGTTCCAAAGTTTGATCACCCTTTCTGTGAAGAAATTCCTTCTGATGCCAAACCTAAACCTGACCTGGCACAGCTTGGGACCATTTACTCTCACTTGTTACCTGGGACCAGAACACAACCCTCACCTGCCTACACTCTTCTTTCAGGCAGCTGTAGAGGGTGAGAAGGTCCCTCCTGAGCCTTCTTTTCTCCAGGCAAAACACCCCCAGCCCCCTCAGCTGCTCCTCACAGGACTTGTGCTCCAGACCCTTCTCCATAGTGTGCTGGTTCAGGATTTTGGCTCCTGCAAGTTGAAACAAAATTATTAGAGGGTAGGTAATTCAGAGACTTAGACCGCCAGTTATTCATCCTTTGCCTTGATTCATTAAAGTTGCCTTGATTCATTAAAGTCAAAATCTGCATGGCTTCTGTGAGGCAGGCCTTTGATAGCCTATTTGTTCTGCTTCATGGCAATGTGGAGTCTCCCGAATCTTCGTGTTCCAGGTAAGGAGACAGAAATGATGTCTGGATCACAGAAACCTCCCAGAGAATGTCTATCCAGGCAAAAGCCTGGCACTTCTAGCTCATAGCACAAATGTGGCTTCTCCTGTCTGGAAATCTGTTGAAATGAAGACTGTGTCAGGCAGAAAAAATATTCCACCCCTTAGGTGAAGAGATGGCAGTACATAAGGCACCTCAGATGAAGAGACACGAGCTGTGTCACATTCTCTTCTCCTCCCTGATACGCTCCACAAATCCTGTAGCTTTCACTGCTCTCCCCTAGACACTTCTGATGTCAACAAACACGGTGTGACAGAGAGAAGGGTCCAGAGGAAGAGCTGTGTGAACTTTGGTCCATGTGTGATCCATGGAGAGATTTTTTAGACAACATCATCTGAGATAATCCGCTGGGAAATGGTCTTTTGGATTAATCACTGCCGCCTTGTACAGAAAAACCTTTGCCACAGCTGGAGTTTCTGTGCTGTCTTTGGGGAGGAGCAAAACCTGTGCTTGCCAAAAGTGCCTGTTTACCTTGATCAAAGAACAGCCCCAAGCTGTGGTACGTAATCATGTAGCTGTCATGCTAGTCCTAAAATCAGGAATCTTGGAGATGATGGTGAAAATGCTTCACTGCATGACTCTGCACAAGCCCTTTTGATTTGCTTGTTCCTCGGTCTTGTCACCTGTAAAGGATAGTTAATAAATTCTTTACTTTTCATCTCCTGTTTCTGGGGATAGTGAGCAAAAAAGTCCAGGAATTTCAGCACAGCCAATCGAAACTTCTCAATAACTGCAAAAATTGGGCAAAGCTGATGAAAAATTCTCAATAACTGCAAAAGTGCTGTGTGGGTAAACAACTCAGTCGTTGGTGGGGAACGAGTTGAACAGAAGAGCCAGGAGTCTTTCTGAAATGTCTCCTCACAGCTACATCCATCAAAGCTCACTGAAGTTGCAGGCATATGGCAATTCAGAACAAGGGTGGGTGAACATGTTTAACCTAGTTAGAAACTCCGTGGAAGACTGCAGAGTCTGAGGCGTTGCTCATCCTGCACGGAGCTCTCAGACTGCTTAGGAGAGACTCAGGAAAACAAGCCTGAGAGACAAGAAAAATTGCCGGTCAAGGAAAGGTCATATTAAGCGCAGCAAGAATAATTTCTTTAAAAAGATCCACCCCCCTCAAAACGTCTAACACTTACAAGGGGTACTTGTTCTGCAGCAGAGACGTGCAGCCCTGAGTTAATTTGATGGTGGAGTTTCAGGGGATTCTTTAAGGCTGTTTTGGTAATTAAATCTTGAAAAGAAGGCAAATATGAATTAAATTCAAAGGTTCATAAAACTGCTGCCTTCCTGGATGAGGCTTACCTTTTCTTAATTCAAAGTGAGCTCTTCTGCCTTCCTGTGTACAGAAATGTGACTGTGAGGGAAATATCAATCCACACATCTTCCTAAAACAAGGAGCTGACTTCAGTGCAATAGGAGTCTGACCCATTTAGAAGATCTTTGTGCTAGTTTTCTATTAAAAAAAATTACTTCAAGATAAAATGCTCAGATTACATTTTAAGAAACATAAATGCTTTTCTAAGGATTTGAATAATAATTGTAGGAAACAGTTTAGTTGTTTGGTTAATTATCCTTTTTACTCTCAGCTCTCAATGTGATGATGTTGATTTCACTTCTAGGGAACTGCTAACTGGATATGACTAATAAATTGTGTTATAATGATAACAGCTTCAGAAATAAAACCTTCAGAGTGATTTTAACCTCTGTCATGTATACACAGTAGTTTTTGGCAACCAATTGGTATCTACTGAGATACGGATATTGTATCTCTGACCAAACACCAGTAGCTGTTATTTTACTTTACTCTGCATGCAGCATGTCCAGGTCTTCATGGAAAACTTTGGAAACCTTTGCAGTTTGATAAAATTCTGCCATAGTGCCAAGTATATTCCTTATTCTTCTTCCCAAGCATTTTTTTCAAATGAACATTTTATGTGCCCTCAGAGCAGTTTCCTATTTACACAAAAAAGCCCCATCCCTCTATCCTTGCAATACCATGTGCATCCCATCTTGTCGTCCCTTTTCACTGCCAATGCTGGATTTGCAGAGATGAGAATGAGACTTTCCTTTCAATCTTTGTCATCCTGATACCTTCCCCCGACACCTGCTTAATTCTGTGTGAAAATGCTAAAGTTATCAGCTGTTTGTGAGGATCTACTTTCTGAACACCAGCTGTGGCACTTGGTCTAAAACAAGGTCCAGATCCTGAAAATAATTATTTTGGGGCATATATTGGATGTGAGAGTTGCCATTCAGAAAGGCAGGTTTTAACCTGATTTATCTTGATGGATTAGGGAGATGGGGTCCCAATCTAACAAGCTGTGGAGGCTTAACAGTTTAATTTGCACCATTTTTCTAGTTGAAAAGAGGCTAAAAGCTATAGAACACAACACAAACACTTAAATATTAAGTCCCTGAAGTTTTAATTCAGACCTCTTTCAAGTATATACATTCATATTTCCCTTATATATACAATCAGATTCCTATTTTTCTAAAACCTCTAGTTCTTCCACTCAACTGTAGATGCTGAATATTTTCCACGGAGCTGCCCAGCTAAGTGCCTCTTAAAATCTTCTGTCTTTTGGCAGGGACAGAAGCAACATCCAAATCTCCAGGAAGCGTTTGACTACGCAAAGCACAATTTTTCCTCCTTCTTAATTCCCATGCCCACTGCTCTTGAGCTGGTGCCTTTCAGATTCAGCAAACAAATGAGCCCTTCTTCACCACAGGCTGCACAGGTCCATCCTGTGCCCTGCATGAGGCCAGACCCAGTGGGGGGAAAGAAATCCCTGTGTGATCACATAATTAAATATAGAATACAACAGCAGCTTACACACAAGGTGAAGGTCTAGTTAAGGCTACCAAAAGCTACCTTAATTCTGTAATTTCCTAATTTTTTCCACTCCAGTCCCTACTGCGTTAGCGCTGTAGCTGCCAAAGACTCACAATTCTCCATTAAGCTTTAGTTTTAAGTGAGATTTTGGGGGTGGGCACCGACTGACATTTTTCTGGGGGTACAGACAGAGGCAGACCAAAGGATTCACTGGATCCTTGAAATCTCTATGCCAAACCCAAGCTCTTTTGAACAAAATGATTGTAAGAATTCTTTCAAATGGCTAAACCATGGCGTTCTTCCTTAATTGCATTTTCAGAACTGTCTAAAGCAGTCTAGCTGAAACTTTCCAGAAAAATTTTTCTTGAGACACCTGGCATGGAAAAATTCAGTCTAAGTAATTTAAAGCTGCAAAATTATAAGCAACCAAAAACAAAGTCTTGTAATGGGAAATGTAAGGAAATTTTAGGTTCTGACGATACTAACAGCTCTGTCTGCTACAATGTGAAAAATAAAGAGAGACAAGAAATAAAAGACAGAAAAAATATATTTTATAATAGAAGAAAGCTTGCTTACTGGAAGAGGTGGGTTTTAAGAGATTTTTGGATGTGAATAAAAGGACGTTTGACAGATGAGGTCATGGAGACTGTTTAATGTGTTAGGAGGCACCACAAGTGAAGGCATAAAGCTGAGAGTGAGTAAGGGGAGGAAAAGAGCAAGATAAGGCTATTGGAGGGTGTTCTGAGAAGACAGATGGAAGACAAAATGTACAATAGTACCAAAAAAATAGTATCAGAGTTCCACTGTTATGATCATTAAGAAAAAAAAATAAAATAATTAAGAAAAAAATACATGGAGCAGCACCTGGCTCCACTTGGTATTATCTGGTACTTTGTTGACAGGTTGGTGGATGAAACTATTCCTCTTCAAGAGATATTCTATTTAAATCTAGCTGCTTGTAAATATCAAGGGGAAGGACAGCCTGAACCCACTTCTCATAAGTAATTGCTGCTGCTCATTTCTAAATAAAATTTTCCCAAGGTCCTTACTCTTACTGATGTAGGAGTAAGGACCTTGGAATTCCAGTGGAATCCAGCAAGAAGCAAAAAATATCTCAAAGGCAGAATCTGACTTTGAGATGGTTTTTTAGATCCCAGTGCCCAGTTCTGAATTCCTTCATTTCTCTGGGACCTTTTGAAGATCTGTGCACTGCAGAGTCCATGCCAGCTGTCACCCTAAATATTTCTTGACTTAAAAAGGTCCAGTCCTTCTGCTCTTGAGAAGTTGTCTTCATTCAAGAATCCTTTCAACTGAGGTCAGTCACGTTTAATTTTGTGACAAAAGGTCTGAAGTCTGAAGAACTAGCCTTTACTCTCTTTTGTTTTCCAAATATAAAGGCTTCAGACTTAACTGAATATTGAATCTCCTACTAGTTTTCTTGGTGGAGTACTGGCTCTTAGCCGTTCTACCTGCATCTCTGGGCCAGGTGCTTTGAGCTACCCATCACTTACAGAAAGCATTTTTCTCCAGCAACATGCTAAGATCATATTTATTTGGGAACTGCTTGGAAATCTGTCATTATGGTGCTTGTGACAGCTTGACAAGGCCTGTTGCCATGGAAAAGATTTGTGATGTTGTATAAATATATTCCTAGGTCAGAAGTTCTATGTGTTTTTTGGACATGGATGTTAAAGGAAAAAAGAATGACTAAACATTTTGAAAAGCAGAATAATAAAAAAATAACAACAATAACTAACATTTGATTCCATATTTCTGCCCAGTAACGAAACAAACAATTTCTAAAAGCATTTAATTTATGCTGTAGCAATCCTGTTAGCAATGCAAGTTCATTTATTTCCAAGGTTCACCCCCATCCTTAAAATATTCTTATTACCAGTCATTTTGCAGTATTGATGCCTCCTCTATTAATAGACTAGCAGACAAGGGAGCTATTATTCTTGCCCTCTATCTGTTATTCCATTAGGTAGGCTGACAGTCTCTGACTGCTTGCAGCTTTGCAACCTATTGTGTGCTCAAGCCACTCACTAAAATTCATGCTCACATGTTGTTTTTGGTGAAAATTGTGACTGGACAGAAAAGTAGACAATAAAAAACATGAAGAGAAGTATGAGAGAAAGCTCGCCATAGGTTTACCTCCAAAATAACAGTATTTTTTGACTCAGACAGAGCTGAGGAAGTGTCAGCACAGCCATGTGCAAAGTTAGCAGAGACTGTCTCTGCTGTGTGTCCCTGCTGACAACTGATGCCCTGAGTTTTAGTCCCAACCATACCCTCGTGCCCACACAGGAACAATCTTCCCAGCCCCTTGTTACCCCCGGGCTGTAACAAAACATCACTTGTGCTTCTCATGAGGGGGTTTTTAAGCATGGGCAAGTCCAGGCTGTGCTGAGCCAAAGCCTGCGTTGGGCATGAGCTTCCTTCCTTGGGTGCAGGCAGTAGACTCCAGTCTCTCTCCTGCACGTTTGAATCCACAGGTTCTGCCAAGATGATGCTCTTCGTGACTGGCCCAGGAGCCCACAGTAAACTAGAAAACCTAGAAAAATCTTCGACCAGGTTTCCTCACCTGCTGCTTTTCCCACCAGGAAGCTTGTCCAGCTGTAAAAAGAGCCAGGGAAAGGGGGTGTCCTATGGTGAAGTAGCCAAAAGCAGATGTCCTGTAACTCGCTGGGTTTCCTTAGTCATCTCCCAGGACATAAGTGGTTTGCAAAAATAGAATTATAATCTTAAAAAAAAAAAATCAAGAAGAATCACGAATCCTCCAAATTTGCTCCTATCCATAAGATGTTGTTGATTAGCCAGTTCTTTTCCCACCACAGGAACTCTCTCTATTCCATTTTTTCCATAAGGTTTTTGGCTTCTGTTTGGGTTTTTTTGTATGTTTCCTTAATTATATCCCATCAAACTCTGAAGTACTGTTTTAGAGATCCTTAAACATGAAAATACCTTATATTTTTATTTAAAGTTCCCTGACACCTTATCTCAGTTTTTAAGGTCTAACTTAAAAGAAGAGGGATGTCTTGAAGCAGAGAAAAGAGAACTGATCTATAGTTTGAATCCAAGCCACAAATATGCCATGAGAATATAGACACATGCACGTAGTGCCATCAAGAAAAATATCCCAACCCTCCCACACTTTTTACACATTACAACATATTAAAAATTATTTCTGGACATAGTGAAATATGTTAAAATTTACAAAAAAAAACCCTAGAAAGTTGCAAGTACCTCCAGAATTTTCTACAGTAATGGGCACAGAATTAAACACGCTTTTTTCTCAGAAAAATTTCCATGACAGTTCAGTAACTTAACCTTGGTCTTCAGATGCTGTGGTCGACCAAAAGGAATGTAAATCAAAGAGGTGGAATTAACTTGTTACTCCCTGCTCTAGTATGAAGAACAGCACATATATAATCAGAATTAAGAAACCATTGGGCAAACCAAGTCCACATCAGACGCTTGGTATGCTCTGGAGTGCTAAAGGATCATAATTTTACTGCACATTTCACAGGTTTTGGGCTGGTCACCAGCTCAGGAACATCCTCAGGGGCTGTTTCAGGTAAGAATGAATGGGAGCCTTGGCTGGATAGCACCAATGGCCATGAACATGGAATGTTCCATGCACACATGCACACATAGAGACAGAGAGGACATGGCTCCTGATCTTGTGGAATATGCAGCAAGGCAAAGGTTTAGAGAGGTGTTGTTATATACAACACTGCTCAGCAAGCACACTGGAAACCTCCCCTGGTAATTTATCTTCCAGCTTGGGATCCATGAAAGCTTTTAAGCACAAGATTCTAAATAAGGAACCAAAAAATGTTGCTGTTTCTCACCATAATTGTAAACTGAAAATAAGCACTTATAAAACCTAGCCCAAATATTTAGTTAAAGAACAGGTTTATAACTAAGGATACCTTAAAATGAGTTTGAATTATTATATACACTACTTAAACTGTTAAACTGTCAGCTTAGATTTTTGTATATCTACCTCATTAGCCTACCTCCAGCACCTGTGGTAGGTGCATCTGCATTTTTAAATTTTGCATTTTTCCATGCTTTATGCATCCTGTAAAATGCCTTGAGAACTTTATGAGGGATGTTGCGTTAAAATGTGTGATTATAAATATGATTTAAATATCTGAAACATTACAGAGTGATTATTGTTCAATAAGGCAGCATTCATAAAAGGGTTATCTGCATGCTGTGCTTAGGTTTCCACAATATAATGTAATGAATTGTTCAATATAGTTTGTATGCCATTTGTCTCTGTTTCTTCCCGTACTCCAGAGATGCCTGATATGCAGGGCTCTAACAAGCCTATCATAAATTGTTGAACAATAAACAGCCCTTGGGATTTTGAGATAGTATGTGGTTAGTATGTAATCCATCTCAAGGAGCTTGATTTAATGCCACAAAGGAACATCCTTGACAATGCTCAACGCTGTTTTAAACTGCTGCTAAATCAATTACCACGTGTGGGAAATGGCAGGCTCCTTCTGCTCCCTGCTCTGCACCGGCGGCCCCGCCGCTCACGGAGAGATTTAGGGAGCCGTGCTGCTGAGGCAGACAGGTCCCCTGGAAATCCCTGAACAAACCCAGCTTGAAACACGGATAAGTAAGGCCTCCTAAAATCTGCACTAAACTGCACAACTCGAGCACTGTTTGGCTGGATTGTCTTAGCTGTGTCTACCCAAAAAAATGCTGCCTTTCAGATCGTTGCTGTGCCATGGAAGAAAAATAGCAACAACTCACTGATAGCATTTGGTGCCTGCACAAAGATTGTTGTGCTTGGAGTGAGCTGCATATATCTGCTGATTTTCCCTTGCAACATCCCAGTGAGTTGGACAAGTGCTTCTACCGCTTTTCAGGGATGAGAAGCACCCATTACTCAGGCATTGAGGGTGGGAGGGGCCTCGTGGGCCAAAGATAAATGGTGGTGTCTTGAATATAATGATGTTACAAAGAGTAATCCAAATAATTAAACAAGAACAAGGCCATTTTTATTACTTTAGTGTTTTAGTCTGCTCCTCTGCTGAGGTGATTGCTGGGGACACTGAAGGCAAAAGGAGATGGGCACTTCGTATATCTAAGCTGCAAACTTGCCCTGCTGCTTTGGAGACATAAATGAGGATTCCAAGGCAGTATTTTCTATATCCCAGGAGACTGCACAGGAAGAATATTGAGAGGCAGTTATTACAACAGTAATGTTCTGACATATTTCAGGAGCTAAGACAGTCTCAGAGATGTCACTCTCATTGTGAGAAAATAAGACTACAGGGAGGGAATCCTGAGACCAGGATAGAAGAAGGCAAATCATGCAGGATTCATAACTGAGAGCCACATGATCCAGTTTCCCAAGGATTAATGTACTTTCATGATCTGCACGTTACAGATATCATATCTCTGCCAGGGGGACAGTGCAAGCCTTGCCTTCAAATTTTGGAGGTCTGTTCCCCTCTCTTTTGCTCGTGTCCTTCAAGGACTGTGGAGTGATGGGTCACCTCTTTTCCTCACAAACAGCCTTATGTCCCACTGATGTCAGACCTCTCACCAAGTGAATCTGATCAGGTATTGATCTTTACTCTGCAGCATTGCTGGGAATGGCAGCCAGCTGTAGCTGTGAAGAAGAAGAACAACTGGCAGACACTCTGGTTGGTGTTGGCACTGGCCCTCACTTACGAGATCCAAATTCCTGGGAACCAAATGTTCCTGTGATTCTGGCTTTCTGCTGCCAATAAAGCTTATGATACAAAGCTAATTGCCTTGTAACTTTCCTTGGAAATCTGAAAGGGAAATGGATAGGTTGCCTTTATTTATGCACTGATATGCCAAGACTCTGCATTAAGACCAGGGGAAAAATATATACAGCAGTAGCCATAAAAAAGCCAAAGTTTATCCATCTTCACTACAAAGTGGTTTCAGAGGCTTGTAAGTAGCTTTTATTTCATATCAGCTTAACAGGACTGTAAGAGTTCTTCTGGCCTCTTTCATCACTGTGAAGAATAACAGCAGGCAGAATTCATTGCACAAGAGTCTTTGTATAGGCTCCTTCAGAGAAGGACTTCATTTGGAATTGGGTCCCTTTGTACCAAAAGTGTGGCCAGTCAGCACCCAGAAAATGGCAACTAAATCCTGTGTGAGAAGAATGATTCCTATTTCCATTGGCTTGCGTGTAAAGGATAAGTTTATGACTGAAGAATACCTTAATTTTTCTTTGCCTGATTCTTTCCAGACAGTCTACTCCTATCAGCTGACAGCTGACAGTAACAGCAGTAACATTTACATCTTCCATGGATTAGAGGAATTCTTCCAGACTTAGAAAAGTTGCTTTAGATTTGGCTATCATGTTAGGATTGACTTATGCTAAAAAAAAACAAACATGAGGACCATTTAATTTTGAATACTGTTTAAAAAATTTCAAGTCGTGGAAATATAAAATCCCTGTAGGATAGAAGGAATTAAGATTAAAATTCTTTTGGAACATTTGTGGCAAAAACCAAACAAGCTACTACCAAAAGTTGGTGGGTAAAAAAGCACATTTTCCTGTGAAGTGGTTCCTCCTGCTATCAGACAGTCTGTTTTTACCCATGTAGCTGAGAGCAGTTTTATGGGATTTTCTGGAACAAGAAGGAAAGCACTTGAACTGGTCCTCCTGAAGTGTTTGCACAAGGCCTGTTGGCCAGATTGAGAGGACAGGGGGAGTTACAGCTGGAGCAGACCTGGGAGTCTTCAAATGTTTCCAGCTCCTCCCTCCACTACTGTTCTCATGCTATTACTGATTTCTCTTTTTCAAAAGCAACACAGAGAAATAGAATCTGAACAATGTGAAGGGGTTAAAGTCCCACAATTCTATCATTCTTGATGGGTCTTTTTATTTTCTTCTAGTTCATCTTTTCCTCATAGGAGTAATGCACGTTGTTTTTACCTTAGGTGTATCTGCTTCACTCGTTTTACTTTCAGACAGTTAACTGGCTGTAAGCCAGCACTGCAAAATCAAACCCTGCCATTTATTTTAGGATTTGCTTTTATTATTCTTTCCTGAATTTCATATTTTTTCATTACTTATTACTTTATGCCATGCCTCCTTTTTTTTTTTTTCCCCCCTCCTTTTCTTTGTTAACTCTGTTTGGTTTCTGTCACTCACTGTTTGGTAGCTCAGCTATCAAAGCAGAATGAAAAAGCTACACGGTAGCTCAAGTCATAGATGTATTAGTGTCACTTCCCTACCACTGAAAAATGCAAGCAGCAACCAGAAAACCAGCAGATCTGAGTTAGGTCAGCAATGCAGACTCCAGCTCTTTGAGCTATGCCAAGTCACAAGGAATTTGGACTTGCAGATACAAGAGGCATTGGGCTTTTTGTAAAAAAAAAAAGAATTACTCTGTTTATTGAAGATGAAAGCAATACAATAACAATGAGAATAAGCATGGACATGATGAAAAGCAAACAAAAGCAGCCCAAGTCTCAGCCTGAGTGTAATATACACAGCAATTCTTTTTATTCCTAAAAAGAGCAAAAAAGTATTCATAACAGCTGGTCTCAACCCAAAACTTTGTTTGGATCACTGAATCATGCCCTCATACTCTTTAGGACTATACACAGCTGTCACTGAAATGATCCTAGAAAAATCCCCATCTAATGCTAAGAATTATTTAGTTTTCCTTGCTGCTAAACGTATTTTGCTGTTAAAGATGTATGGGGAAATGAAAAACTGGTGGAGAAACAAAGGCCAGTTTTCTAAAAATGGACACTTAGAATTAATTAGCTACACTTCTCAGAAGCAGCCTGATTTTTCACATCAGCTTGGTCTCCGTCAGCTTTCCGTGTGCTCTGGGGGGAAAAGAGGGAGCTGTGGATGTTCTGAAAACCTGCTGGGTGCCTGTGTGCTCCTTGGGCAGCTGCATTCCCATATTCCTGCTGCTGCTTGCTGTGTGTGCTGCTCTGAGGATAAATGGGAAATCCAAGTCAAAGCTTCCACTTGGAAAATTTTTGTCCCAGCTTTCCCCGTGGTCCAGCTGCCCACAGGAACTCCATTCTGCTTTGTAACATTTTTTACCTGCCTGGCCAGACAGGGGTCAGCCCAGGGTGACTGCACAGTGTTGCATATTGTTTCCATTGGGAAATAAGGAGAACCTTCCTTCCTAGGAATGTTTTGATTGTCTGATACCCTCAAGCTTTCCCTTAATTCTCCTTGATTTCCTATTATTTTCCTGTCTTTCCAAGATGCTTTCTTCTCTCAAATTGTTGGAATTCTCTTTGGAAGTGTATAGCAGACACAGGGTCCTCTTCCAGACCGTATAATATCCCACTTTCATGGAGGCAATGAAACCTAGGAGTGGTATGACTTTGTTTTTTGGGCCTTTCAAGATTTACTTCCTTTCTCTGGCATAATTTGCCCTTCTTATGAGCGCTAAGAACGTCACTAACCTCAACCATGTGCACTGCAGTTGTGTCTTGTGAGAAACGAAAAGAGTATGTGTGGTTGGAACCAAAGTGTGAGAGGTGATGGGTTGTCCCCATCCCACCTTGGCAAAGGGGCACTTGTAAGATTTTACAGCCAGAATAAGTCTGTATGTGTGCCACTCCACTCCCTGTCTCTCTCCAGGCTACTGACTCATAACTCCTAATCAGGGAAATCTGCCTCTGGACACTTTTGGAAGTAGAAAAGGACGAGGCTTTCTGTCCTGCACTTCCTGACCTTATATGCCAGTGTAATATGCAGAAGTATGTCAAATGCCATTTAATCTTCATAATCCAAGCAGATTATGCTCATAACTTCACCTCTATCTGCTCACGGCATTATCTCCTTTCAAAAATGCCACATGGCTTTTTTAGTCAAGATTCACCCTTTACAAGAAAGACTTAATTTTAGTGACCAGAGCTCACATCCCACCTGCACTGGGGCAGGCCAATGCACATGGATTGGATCTCCACATTTCTTGCATGCTCTTCCCAAGGTGCAACATGGTAATGATATTTGCCATTCTGGACTTGAATTTCTAAAATCTGGGGTAGCTGTAAGCAGCAGTGGGGAAATGGTAATTAGTGTCCTGATTACTGTTTTCACAAAGCAGAAAGTTCATGCCTCCTCTTTCAAAATAGTGGTCTCAGTGGCCTGTTTAAAGGAGGCACATAACTCCACAAGAGAGGCAGGAAAGGAACAAGAGCAAGAAGGACAAGGGGTTTCTGCCTTCAGTGTTGTCATTTTTTGCAAATTATTGCCAACATGCTTGCACAACAAAATTATCCGTCCCATTTAAGATTGGTTCTGTGGTAATATAGAGAACTTTTGTCAGTGGGAGATATATCCTGCTTCAACTCAGCAGGCCCAAGTTCTGAAAGCCCTCAAATCTTATTCCTTTTGGCTTTCTCATGTACTTAATCCTTGCTGGGAACGGAACGAGGCAATGAACCTACAGAAAATAATGTATTATCACATAATTACAGATTGCATTACATGGTATATTCGTTATGAGGGCTAAACTGAAGTCACACAGACAGCCTTAATTCTGGCATCTCCCAGCTTATTGATGTTTGACTTTACATCCTTTCTGATGGCCTTTGAATGAAGTTTGCAGTGGTAGTTAATGCAACTAATGAATCATTTTGATGCAATTATTACCACTTTCTATTGGTATCTCATGCAGAATTTCACAGCTGTGTCCTTCATAAACAATGAGGATAGAAATTTGCCTGTATGCATGTTTAAGTTGCTGAGTTTTCATCAAAATTTTTTAGAGTTCTGATTACTTTGGACAGCTCTGTCACTGCAATTCTTCCACTGTGATTCAGTAACAAGCTGCATCATTCAAAATAAGAACTGGGTAACTAATTTGGGTGGACCAAAGCTGGAATAAGCCCTTCATGGACTTGACTTATTTTTTTTTCAGATACTTAATCTGCCTACACACACTTTTATCTCTTTTTATTGTCACTGCTATTTGATGGTTTCTTGCACCATAGCTAGTGCTGAAATGCTGAGCTCTGAATCAGTCTAAAACCTGCACTGTTCTTATGAATAATTATCATTTTAACAAAAAGCTCCTGTCCCATTTTCAAAGCACAAAAAGTAACAGGGGCTTCAATTTAGGCAGAAGTTCTTGGGGTTTGGATCCTCATGTAATTGTGGACATAAAGGTCATCCTAGTGACCTCAAGGTTTCTAAAGGGATGCAGGTCTAGATGTAATATTTAGAAATCACATCAAGGGACCCTAATATGAGATCGTAGCACTACCATGCAATTCTTGACCCTGTTATAAAAGAGCCCTGTTAATACTCTACTGTGTAGGATAATGAGGTGCATGCACATGATGCATGAAGTAGAATATCTCAGTTATGTAGTTGTTAAATTAATTTTTTTCTCACAAATGAGTTGTCCCCTACTCACAAAATTATTAGAAGAAAAATAAGTCGAAACATCAGGAGAGAGTGTTACAACTGTGCTATTTGTAGTTTATAGTAGATAACATTACAGAAGACAATAATCTCACCACCTGCTGGAGAAAATAATTAGAGGAGAGTAGTATTCAATAGCTGTTTTTCTTTGCCACACCATTTACATTGATGATACATTAGACTGTCAGACAGTTTGCTTTGAATGAAATACAAAATAAACACCCAAAAATTCAGATTTCTTTGGTTTCGGGCACAGCAAAATTTGAAGGAATTCCAAATAGATACGCTTTGCAGCAGTTCAAAGGACTATCTAGCAGAAACCTAAGAAGTCTTGAAATGGGTTAAATATTACTTTAAAATCTTGGTTTCAATATTTGACTAGTTATACTAGTATTACCCTACCTTGAGAATAATTTTACCTCTGGACCACCCCCAGTAACAAAATTGGTTTTCACGGCATTTCCATTATTACTTGTGACTGAAGTTTCCAGAGGTTTAAAACTTAATCATAGCAATGTTACTGCAGGTTAGGAATGAATTTAGAATGTGTCCTTCCTCAGACATTTTTAACATTGAAATTGGTGGTATTGCCAATGAACTGGAGAAGTTTTCCTGGGTGCAAGATGTGAAAGAAGGAGAGGACAGACAGACGGAAGGGAAAAAAACCCAAGCCCTCTTGTCAGCAGTTGCTGTGCTAGCTATTGGAGGGATATATCTAGGAATATGCAGCACCAAAGTTCAAGGTCAACCCTCAGAAGTGTTGTTAGGAGGAGCTGTGGCAGCATCTTGCAAATACAGATGTATTTTAAATTAAAAAAGAACTTAAACCCAACATAACTTTTTCCTGAACCAGAAACATCCATGTCTCTTAATTACAGTCTATATGAAATCATCTTTAAGAAATCTCTGCTAAATAAGTCCATGAACAAGCTGGGAAACTGTGGTTGCCATGCTGCTATTACCATGTAAGGTAATAAATTCTAATAATCCTTTTTGAAGGAATCTAGATCAATTTACTTTTATTTAAATCTTCTGCGTCAGGTAGTTTACTAGTTGTAGTTTTGTTCTTAATGACTGTCCAGCAATTACACATGTATTTATCATTCATTTTGCATTAATTTATTCTTCAGAAATATTAATAATAAAAATAATGTCATGGGGAAAATGGGGAAAAAGCCATGAAGAAAGAGTCTCTTTACCCTTGGCTAAGAATACCAGGTGCACTGTAAGGAGTACACAAGGCAGTAGATGTACACTCCTAAAGGAACCAACCACTTCCTCTTTTAAATCTTCATTAAAACAACTTTGTAGAGCTCTTCCTCAATCTTCTTTAGTACAGCTTTGCTAAGTACACAGCCCAAGCACCTGGGGCCACTCTCATGGTTTATCCATGCTTGATGTGACATGGACAGGAGGGACTTCCATTCCCTTGACTTCAGGACAGCTTTGGATGGTTCAGATTGCTTTTGGCATCAGTTGTCTGCCCAATGCTGCGGTTAAGCTCAAGAGGGTTAATCGAGAAGAGATTATTTTCAAATTCCCAGTTGAGAGTAGGCACACAGTGCCTTTGGAAAAAGGAATCTATACATTTGGAAGCTGATTGCAAATGCTTTACCCCAACTAGCACCAAAATGTTGGTTACAACATTCGCTGATGCTGCTTGTTGCACTTTTGGGGACAGACAGACAGCACAAGAATCTTTTTTTTTTAAATGGAGAAAGAAATCTGTTCATCCTGTGTTTGTCCAAGCTTAGAGAAGGTTTGTTACTAACCACACTGTCCTCATATCTGGTTCAAGGCTCTCAGCTTTTCCTCTGCTTCTAGAATTACTATAAGCATGGAAAAAGCATGCAGACTTTGAGCACAACTTTTGCATTTTTGTTCCAGTCAAAGCAGTCACCATGCTTCGCTTATTGAAGTGGAACTCGTTTACATCCATGGTCCAACCTGCACACATGTAGGACAAGATGAAGCTGCCTGTAGAAGTGATGCTATGCAGAAATTTGTCTTTGGAACTGATGATATCTTATTTGTCCTCACCAGCTGAAACCTGTATAGATCGCGTGGGAAATGGAGAAGATTTGTTGCATAGCTTATTTCTGCTATCGTTTTTCCAACATTTCTTGTCAAAGAATTCAATAGGGCCTGGCTATACCCAAATATTTCCTCCTGCTGAATGCTGAGCTCAGCTTTACATCCTTAACATTAATTCTTGTGCTGCATCCTCTACTGTTTCTCTCAGACCTTTTGTGGTATTTCCTAGGATGTAATGAAAAGTGCATCCATTCTGCAGCTTCCCATACTGCCAGGGCAGGCTAATTACAGGACACTCTCTGCAAATGTCTTATTAACCATTCATTTCACAGAAATGCAGACAGATGGCCTGAGAATCGTTTCAGTGGGCTCTGAATTTTTTTTTCTCTGTACCTAAAGTTGCTGTGCTTGGTTTTTTTATTATTTTTTCATAATGTCAGCTCTCAGGAACAGGATCTACATGGGCAAGTCAGTACCTCTCCAATCTCTAGTTCTCTGCTCTGAGCAACAGTCAGCTTTCAGGGTGAGTTCCTGTCTGTTCAGAGGAAATGTGCCTCTCCTGAGATCTTACTAATACCTGTCTGATCATTGATGCCTGAAGTATTCGGTTTGTTCTTGGACAAGTTGTCGTAACATTTCTATGAAGACAAGTCATTACTAGTGCAGTCTCTTCTGGAAATCAGGGCATGCTTGCTTCAATATGTGCTATCAGTAGCTATCAATAGGCTACACTGTTCTGCAAGACAGCTGACAAACAGACAAACCTGTCCAATTAGCACTGTCTGGGTATATCCAACTCTCCTCAAGAACACCAAGTACACATTCACTATCTGCTCAGGCTCAGTGAACACTAGGTGCCTAAAAGTGTGCTCGAGTTTAACTGAAATTAGAAAGTTTTATTAAGTTTCTCCACTGTGGTACTCACAGACTGCCCCTGATTTGATAGTATATACCTTCACGCCTTTGAATCTGAGCATCTTTATTTTTTGTCTGCTCAATGATTTAATATACTGGGGATTTTTTTTTCCCCCAGGTAGATTTAGGGAATTAGTCTACACCAAGACTTCTCCACATTTAGGGTAGAGATGGATAAACAAATAGCAAATACCCAGAAAACTCATTTGTGCACAGCAGACTGGCAAGCATAGGAAAATTCCATGTGCACAATCAGCATTTCAAGGTAGTGTCAAAGTATTCGAAGGTTGTTTCAATGTGTGAGCAAGGAAGCATCCAAACCAGGCTTCCCAAGCACCGCAGTCCTTTGTCCTTCACCTGACACTACTGACTCTTCTGTTGTTCCATGTTTCTCTTCAAAGCACTCCCCAGAGGCTTTTCTTGCAGCTACCTTGTGAGGAGAAGCTGAGAAGCAGTGATGTGTCTCCTTGGAGCACTGTCTCCTCAAGTGTATCAGTACGAGCCAGTTCACCGTACACATGGCAGACAACGTACCAGCTCCTTCTCCGAGGCTGATTCTAGCCTGTGAATAAAAAGGATTGGATTGGCCTCTTTAGTTTGAAATTTGCCATCTTCAAGTCAAATAAGCTCCACATTGCCTCTTAAAGACTGAAAAATAAATAGCAGGGAAATGTGCTCTGCTGGATGGATTCGTTTCAGCAGGTAACTGCATAAACTAAATCTTGGCAGCAGAACTTCAAGTGAATGAAGTATTATGGTTGATGGGCTTAAGCCTTTCTTCTGCTAATGCTGTGCAGGAAAGACTGTGACTGAAATAGGTATAATTAGTAAACCGTGATTGAATTCTCAGCATCAAGAAGACAACAACTCTTTCACAGTTTCTACTTTGATGTCATCTCTCATCTGTAAAGCTGTTCTACTCAGAACCACTTGAAGGTATTTTTCTTTTGAATTGGCTGCTTTAGACTGTCTTTAGTGCTAGATTATCTGTGTCAGGTTTATCACAAGCTGTCTGGATGCAGGATGATTTTTCTTCTCATGGTAAAACATAGCATTCTTCTAAACTCTGCTTCCAGTTTATGATGAAGGTGCCTCTTGGTTGAATCTTCTCCTGCTGATTTCCAAACACCCAGAATCTGGATCAACAATTTTACAATCTTCTGCATTGCTATTTTTGTTTTATTTACACTTCACAGTAACAACTTGGGTGATAATGACTTGCTACAGTCACTGTCTCTCTGCTGACAAGAGCAAAGATCTGTCATCATCTTCTATCTAGTAGCATTTTGCACTTTTGTATCTGCATGTAGTGTCTTACCAGCACTTCACAAGTCCTTAGTCTCAAGGACTTGTTTTTTGTTGGTTTTTTTTTTTCCTGGAAAAGATACTATTCACCTTACAAGTTGCTTCCTCCACTTGGAGCTTTTCTTGGTGTTTTCCTAGCAGGGTCTTCTGAAGCAGAGAGCTGTTCTTTCTGCTTTTTTTGATGTAATAATAAGCAGAAGATTTTCCTTGTAACTGTGCTGCAGAATTGTAGATAACCTATGTGATATTTCACCATCATGCAAGTTTCTGCCATAACCACACCTTGAATGCTGAGGAAATCTATTCCATGATTTTATGTCTTTAAATCATATATTGGCCTGTTGGTCTAAGTTTTTGAAGTGCACATTGTGCACGTGTGTGCTTGGAAAGGTGCTGTCTGGTACTACTGTATTTTCCAGTTCTCTCTACTTCTGCCTCAGAGCTGCAATGAAAGCTGCAGAAACTCGTGCATTATGAACAAAAATTCAGCAGCATTATGGAAGTAGGAGCACTAGTAGCAGGCATACAGAAGGCTACTCATGCAGAAAAGTCACCGCATATGAAAAAAGGTATGGCAAACCACACAAACACACATTCCTGAGTCAGACTTCAACCCCTCCTTAATGTAAGCCAGCCTGCCTCATGGATGAAATTATTAGATTCCAAGTGGATATATGGATTGGAAGCACAGAACTACCAGGATACACTTCCTGTTTGTATCTGAGAAAAATCATTTACTAATTCTCTGCTGATCATCTTTTAAAGAAAGCTTTGACATCTAATTAGTTATTTTCTTTTTAAATATCATCCTTTGTCTTTGGAGTATTACAATGTCCCTGTGAAATACAAGAAACCTTGTGGATTTGGAAGCTTTGTGAACGAGGGAAATAATTAAATGAGGTCACTGTGTTGATGCTTTGTAGCATGACATGGACCTAACACCCACTTCTTGTTTTTTAGAGAACTAAAAAAATCCTTAATCTAATTAGTTTCTTTTATCTGGCAAGCAGAGATACCTCCTCTCCCTTTCTTGTGAATGCAACACCTTGAAGATCAGAAATGTTCCATGAGGGACTGTATGAGGCTAATTGAAATAAGGCAAGAGAACTTAAGATCAGTCTGTCTCTGCTGCAAGCAGGGGTTTGCACTTCAGCCTTCTGGTACTGGCAGAAAAGCAGCCCAGGTGAACATCTCCAAGCACCTCTGAATTGTTTGCTTCCACGCACAATACAATTTACTTGTGCATTGGAATCAGCTGATAGTGAGTTTGGATAAATTAATTTCTTGTCTGTGTAATCTGGTAAAATATAGGTAGCAAAGCATTAAAATGAGGAGGAAAGAGCTGTCTGTGTGAGGCCACAGAAAAACCTAAAGGCAAAACTGTGTGGAGTTTACACATAATTCTGGAAATCGAGCATTAGGCGTTGCACACCCACATGAAATGAAGTCCCAGTTTTAATTTTCCTTCTCCACGCTTCAGGGGGGGGTTGTCACCAGCTGGAAGATGAAAGGCACATTTCCCTGCCTAGCTGAAGTAAGGCTCCCTTCGCCCTCCTCTCCCCTTACCTCCTCTGTTTTACTCTGTTTTCTGTCCTTTTCCTTCTGCTACTCCTTTTCATGAGCCCATTTTGAGGCAGAGGACTGGGGAAAGACAAAGTGTTGGCTTTCCCTCTCTGACCAGGGATCCAGGTATCCTCTCCCCAACAGGGGAGTGGCAGCAGGAGAGCAAATGGATCCAAACCAAGGAGATAAGAGGAGCAGGCAGGGTGGTGGGAGTTAACCCTGGTGACTCAGGGAGCTCTCTTGCATTAGGCAAATCTAAGGGAAATCATGGCAAAAGCTTCTCTCACAGTGCTGAATTCACTCGTGCAACCGGCATTCCCATTACATTAAAATTATTCTGTACTGTTGTGATAAGGATTTAACAAATCTAGATTTTAGCTATGACTAGGATCTAGATGCCTCAGAATGTGACTTTTTTTTTTCACTGACTTGGGAGAATCTAAAATTCTACTGCAAGCATCCAAATTTAATATGAGTTTCCTTTATTAGTAATATAACTTTTAGCTTTTTCTCTCTGAAAGGATGAAATTCGCCTCTCNATATATATATATTTATATATAATGAAAGCAAAGGTTTCCTACTTCCTCCATCTGCCCCATGGCTGACAGCACTTGGAAGCTGGGGCAGAAAGCTCATGGCAGTGCCATGGAGGGGCTAGAGCTGAGGTGCAGCTGCAGACAGACAGACAGACAGACAGACTGGGAGTCGCTGCCCCACGNGAAAGACAAAGTGTTGGCTTTCCCTCTCTGACCAGGGATCCAGGTATCCTCTCCCCAACAGGGGAGTGGCAGCAGGAGAGCAAATGGATCCAAACCAAGGAGATAAGAGGAGCAGGCAGGGTGGTGGGAGTTAACCCTGGTGACTCAGGGAGCTCTCTTGCATTAGGCAAATCTAAGGGAAATCATGGCAAAAGCTTCTCTCACAGTGCTGAATTCACTCGTGCAACCGGCATTCCCATTACATTAAAATTATTCTGTACTGTTGTGATAAGGATTTAACAAATCTAGATTTTAGCTATGACTAGGATCTAGATGCCTCAGAATGTGACTTTTTTTTTTCACTGACTTGGGAGAATCTAAAATTCTACTGCAATCATCCAAATTTAATATTAGTTTCCTTTATTAGTAATATAACTTTTAGCTTTTTCTCTCTGAAAGGATGAAATTCGCCTCTCCATCAAAAAAAAAAAACCCCACCAAACTCCAAATTTGTTCACATTTTTGGTGCCAAGAAAACACAGATTGTGGTTGAGAGGCTAGAATGAAGCTTGCAACGCCATCAGAGCAGAGAGCTGGTTGCAGCAGCATCAGAGCTGGAGATGAGGCTCATGATTCAAACATATTACCCACAGCACAGTTACCCACAACATCTGAAATCTGCCCCTGACTTCTGCTCCCACGAGGCCATACTTCAAACTGGTCTGTTCAGGTGTATCATANAGACAGACAGACAGACAGACTGGGAATCGCTGCCCCACGCCGGGAGCTGCAAAACTACTGCGACATAGAAGGGTGGCTATGGAATAACAGATTCCTCCTGCTGCTCTGGTGGCTGTCACATTTCACACCATACCTCTCTCCTTTTCACAGGCACTCTGGATGGATTAAATGGATTAAGAACTGGTTGATAAATATGAATGGAGTTGCAAGTTGATGTGGAAAAACGTTTTCACTGTTTCTTTCTCTATGAATGAATCATGAACCGAAATTTCTCCAAGTGCATTAGAAATTAGTTCCTGGAGACTCTTTTTTTTCTCCTCAGGCTGGAAAACTGAATACCTAAATTTTGTAATGGGGGGAAAAAAGGCAGTTTAATTCATCTGATAATCTCTTGCCTCAAACCCTAATTTCTAACTGCAATATTCACTATGTAGATTATTTCAATTAAAAAAACCATAATGCAATCTATTTCAACTAAAAAGATCTACTTAAAGTAAAAAAATTCAGATTTGATAGCGTGTTTTGGCTGTATCAGATTACTCCATATTATCAAGTCCCCCAGTGCTGCGTTGCACACTTTCACTGGTCTAAGTCAGAGAAAAAAATGATGCTAAGGAATTTGTCTGCAGTTTTTTGGGGTTTTGGGGGGGGGGGGGGGGGGGG
>WBMY01010596.1:558745-604898 GCA_013397315.1 Donacobius atricapilla | reverse complement strand
TTTTTTTTGGCGGGGGGGAGGGCGTGTTGGTTTTCATTGCTGCAGAGTGGCTTTCATACCAGTCTTGCTCCTTGCCTTCTCAACAGATAAAGATGAAAAATGCTTACCACTTTCTTTCTCTTACAAGATGCTACTGGTAGCCTTAATCATGCATCTGTTCTTTTAGGTCTTTTTTCTCCTCTGACTCATTTTAACACTTACCAGCTTCAAGTTCTGGTTCTCGCAAAAATCTTGAGAATGCAGATAAAAATTCCTTTCTCTGAAATCTCAATCCTTTGCTTTCTAACTTGTTGTTAATATAGTGTAGAGCACAGGATAAGCTAGGAAGGAAAGTACATTTTCTTAGAATGGCCTGACCATGTTCTGAGGCTGATTTTTAGCTCAAGTGCCAAGGTGTGGCATAGACAAACTACAGAAATGAAATCTGGATTCCACATGAACCCAAAAACCTCCCCCATGTTTTAAAACAATTATTGAGCCATTTTAAAAATTTTAGCTCAGTTAAGAAAAATACATCCATTTAATTCACATCCCAGCAGAATTTTACCTCTACTGAAACCAGCTCAGTGGGAACAGCTTAAACAGAGGGGAGTTTGATGCAAAGAACCATGCTTGTTGCTTTTCTCATAGCACCGTAAATATTTTTTTCAGAGTATAAACTTGTGCATTCATTAGCATCAGGGCCCCTTCCACGTGGGGTGATCCTTGGAAAAGTACCAAGCAGGCAGGACTGTTAATTCCAATCAGTATGGCACTCTGACAGAAGAATGGGAAGCATCCCTAACCCAGCTAACTATGCCCCTGATAAATGTCATGAGAGCAGCGTGTCACCCCTACCTTGCCTTTCCATATTTCCATTTTCCATCAGGACAGGCCATGAGGGAATGCCTGAGAACTGTGTCGTTCCCTGCAATAAGCCACAATGCTAATGAGGCATAACAAATTGAGGAAGTATCATGTATAATCCTGATCCCTCATTGACACTATTACCAGTATAGATTTCAATTCACCATTTGTTACATGCTTAATGCAGACAAAGTGGGAGGGTGTAGAAGAATAACTCCTTCAGTCATTGCATTTTTTAAACAGTTGTCATCCTCCAAGACAAAACTCTCTGGTAATTTCCTCTGGTTTTGCTACTGCTATTTCTCAGCAGGATTTGCTGCTTGTTCTTGCAGGGGGTCAGCCAGACTTTGTCTTTCTCACAGTTTCGATTTCCTACTGGGATTAAGGGTCTAGCATATTTCTGCAACAAATCAACTGAACCTAAAATAAACAAACCTACTGAAAAACATGGCTCTGGTACTTGCCTGCATTTTTGGAGCTAGCTGAAAGTCTTTTGTAAGATGTTCCAGAGGGAAACTGAGGCAAATACATGGTTTTAGTGAATTCTCATCAAAGTTATGGCTTATTTTGTAGTTTGTGAGGCTTATTTTTTAGGATGTGAACTATTTCTTCAGATGTGTTTTTTTCCAGTCATGCACTCTGTGATTCTTCCCAGAAATGGTACTTTGCATTACTTTGAAGAAGTAACAGGAGGAACATGTTTGTGTTTTAGGGTACCCTGCAGACAATGAATAATAATTTGTCACTGCAAATTTATGACAGAAAACAGTACAGATTTATCTGCATATTGAAAATCCCAGATGTTTCTCCATGATACTGATGTTCATGCCTCCCTCTTTTTACCCCAGTAGCTCAGTGATGCTCTTTTTGGGCTGTGCACTCTCCCCACAGGCTGCTCTTCCCTGAAAACCTGGTCTTACCGACAGTGGATCTCGGGAAGGTGGCCTGTCCACACACTGTGACAAAGGGACAGGGACGAGAAACAGGTTTTCATACAGGTGGTGAGCAGATGTTCAGTTCCTCCCAGGTCACTGTGTCCTCTGTAAGCCCTTCCTCCTCCCTGCTACAGGGCTGATAGCCCCCTGGGCTTCTACAGCCCCTCACTTTTCCCACGGGTTCCTGTTTCCTTCTTTTTGGAGTTCTTCTGCCTCATTACAGAGGGAATTTGGAGGCCAGGCTCACCTGAGCAAACACCATCTCTTGAGCAGCATTACTCAGGTGTGCGGGGCCCTGGCTGCCAGGAAACCTGCCTCTGCCCCAGAATATTACACAGGAACCAACCTATAATTACACTGTTCCCAGACAAGAAAATAACCTGCAAACCAAGACACCCAAGCAAAAGAATAATCTTTGGTTTAGTCCTTCATGAAAAGGCACTCACAACAATACAACACAAATATTCACCTAGATCACAGTTTGCATGCATGTTTCAAGTGACACATATTAACTGCTGCTTAATCAATTAATAGAGAACTTTTTTGAAGTGGAATAGAAATGTCTCCACAGTACTGAATGCATTTTAAATGGGAAAAGGGGATGAAACTTTTACAGAGATGTGACAAAATAGAAGACTGGTAACAGAAATAATGTGTTTGACAATGAAATACAAAGTAATTACTAGCACTCAGTTAGGAAGATTTTTATTAGTCACCTCTATTTGCTCCTCATAAATAGTGAAGCCATTTAATACCCCTATAATAATGGCCACTACACAGGAGTGTAGTGATACACTGTGATAGTCATAGTAAATGTGCTGTGTAAGAAAAAGAGCACTTGAGCCTCTTTATTAAACCAGATCTGATTAGGAATTGTACTCCAGGCAAGCTTGTGTTAAGCTGTGTATAACTTTCAGGTCAGATATTCACTGTGCTGAGAAGCTTTGGGGTGAAGAACTAGTTTCCTGTTCCATTCAGGATTTTATTTTCTGGACAAATGCACCGGTTTGAGAGAAAAGGTATTAAATTTGGCTCAGATGCAGCAGAGACATTCCATAGAAATGTACTGAATTTTATAGGTCTTTGATTGGAGTTCTTGACACGCTTTCAAATGATCAAGTGTCACAAAAAGTGGTTACTTTTGATCTCATTAATGAGCTAAGTGAACGACAGTTTAAATGTAGAATAGCATTTTCATGATTTATATTTTTATGTGGCCATTTCAAATTGAAAGTCTGATTAATTTTAATAGGATTTCTACCATAAATGGGAAAACTGTCCAAATTTTCTTACCAATACATTTTTCACTTGAAATACTAAAGTAAAAAGATACTTAATCAGGTGACTAAAGCCAAATTAGGCCAGTCTGCACTATTAGCTCTCGTCTCAGCCATAAATCTCCCTTAAATTCATTTCCCAGTGTTTATGGACAAGCAGAGATGTTCAACATGAAATGGCAGCCCCTTGTGTAAATTTGTGTAAATTTGTGTAAGTACTTCATTATTCAGATTAGCCATAAATTATAGCTAATTTGAAGCCCTGTTTGAAAAACTTTGTTACAAAAGCTGCCAAACATTAGTTAAAAAAAAAAAAAGGAGAAAAGACTGTCTTAGATTAATGTCACTGAATTTAATCAAAAATGTCTACTGTTTAATAGATAAAGACCTGAAGAAGATGTAGAATTTCAAGACACGATTTCTCACTTTAAAAAGATGGGTTTCTATTGGCCTGACTGTGTAAGGCTGCTCTCAACTAAGCATAATTTTGACCCATTAATTTTAAAGGGTTGAAATAAAAATGCAAATCTAACTGCTGGACTTGTAGCACAAAAGGTTCTTTGGAAGGCAATGAAATATTAAATATCACATTGTTATCTTCTTATTCTTATTTATTTATTGGGGAGTTTTGCTTTTTTCCTTGCTTTTCTCCCAATCTCCATTTTCCTTATTTCAGTGTTTCCTTTTATCCTGAAAAATAACTGAAAATTCACTCTGTTTAGTATGAGTCAATTATCTTGTACCTACTTGAAACATAAGGACCTTTTTAATTAGAAAAGAGTGGTTTGTGTGTTATGTTGTGTCCTGCATTTGGATAACAATAGAAAATTAATAACAAGTCATGAAAGGAAGGTAATAGGTAGCTAATATGTTTTGGTTTGTAAGATTATGAAGTTGATCAGCTTCTCTAAAATAAATTTTATCACTGACATCCTGTAACAATAAATGATCAGATCTATTACACATAATTAACTATCATTTATTATTGTAGCCACTGTTCATAATTCCACAGATATTTCCTACTCATTGTGAGCTACGACAGACATTCAGCAAGCACAATAATCTTCCTAGGGTCAGTTTGTAAATACAGTTACACCACCAAGGTAACTTGAGGGGTCTGGAAACCAAAAACCCCAAAGTTTCTTCAATTTGTGGTTGAGTTTACTTTACACTTGAGATTGAGCCACATAAATTGTGTGCCCCACTTTACTCCTGTGGGTTCTGGTAGTAACACAGCCTGCCTTTCTGAAGGGTTTTGATGGTCTTGGATGAAAGGCTCTAAGTACAGAGTATTACCTGTTATAGCTGTGGTTTCCTAAGTCTTTGCTAGTTAATAATGCAATGTGAGCTGCTGGAAATTGAGAAAATTTGCTTGCAAATAATAAAGGATGTTCACGTCAGCAGCCTTACCTCTCCTCATTTTCTTGTTTGTCATTCTAATGGTACATATGAATATGCATCTTTGTTGCATTAGAGCAAGAGTTGTTTGCCCTGTAAAAAAAGTAAAAGATTATTCTTCGAAGTTAACGGAATGTTTTCCCCTTTATGTTTTTCTTTTTTTTATTTTAATGAGCTCGGGAAAACTGTGAGATTGAACATAAACTTGCAGGGTCTGCGGATGTGAAATTCAATGGGGGAGCAATACAAATAAAACCAGAGAAGACAGAAGTTCTCTCTCATGAACTGGAACCTCACAATGATGTTCCTACATTTTGGTTGTTTTAAACACGGATTTCTACAGCAAAGGAAAAGCAGAAGATGTTCCTATATTTTGGTTGTTTTAAACACGGATTTCTACAGCAAAGGAAAAGCAGAAGATATTTAAAATGGCAAATAGAAAGACAAGATCAAATCAGTAAAGCCTACTCTATCTACATAGATCTGCTAGCTGAAAGGCAGTACAATGTCAAAAAATAATTTCAAAGTAGTGCTGGGACACGTACAGGATCACAGAAGGGGGTTGGAATGAACTTCCAGAGGTCATCAGCATCCCAACAACTAAAATCCAGTTCCTCACCACTATGTCTAGACAGACAGTGTTTAAGGATAGAAACTCCATTACCCCTCCGGACAAACTGTTCCTGCACTCAGTCAACCACACAGCAAAAAAGAATTTCCTAATGCTCAGATACAATCTCCTCCTCCTTAAAATTCACAGGTCTGTTAAATCCACTCAGTTTCCCACTGAATGTGAACGCCTTGTTGCTGGATTCCCCCTCTCTCTTAATTTTATTTAAAAGTAAAGATTCTCTGTGGAAACAGGGATTTCCTTGCAGCTGCTTGCAACTTGAGCACTGATTTGGTTACAATAATGGGGAAATAGATCACCCTTTATTCAACAGAAATAGTCTACATACAGCAGGTGGAATTCATTCAGGTAAGGCTTCCAAAAGTGATACAGCTCTCAGCACTCACTTAACCTTTGACTCTACCCAGCTGAAATATTTTTCCTGGTTTGCAAGAGAAAAAGAGGTCCAGCCTCTTTATTGCCTGAAAGAAGCAAAATGAAATATTCCCTAAAAATGGGTTTGTTTAATTTTTATAGATGGATAGGGAGTTCAGCTAGCACACAACCTCAGAAGTTCTTAACCTGCCATAAATGATGCAGGTGTGGGGTGACTCAGGACAGATGGCCAAAACACGTTTTGGGTCATTTCTTTGTGTAGACCAAGGGAAAAGCAACCACCAAACACTCCAAAGATGTGGTTTTCCATTTGGTCTGTCAACTCCATTGCAGTTTTCATGGTGTCCAGTGCTCAAGTCCTTAGAACTTTAGAGAGAGGAATTTGTAACACCACAGCCCAAAGGTGAGACAACCAGGGGGGAAAAGCACCATCTCCAGGCTATAAACCAATTTTCTTCTGCTCTGAAACGTGAAGTATGATTATTCTTGCTGTGCTTCCATGCTCTAAATTTGGCAGGTGTTCTATAAAAGTGGAGGCATCCTTCATCCTTCCTGGAACCTTGAGAGAGCAGATTTACAGGTCACCATGTGAAGCTGCACAACTGGCATTAACATTCATGAGAGCTTTGGGCGTGACTTCAGCACAGAGGGCAAAAAGGGATTCTCTTGTTTCAGCTTCCTAATTCAAGCACATTTCTATATTATTTGGCATTGGGAGGTACATACTCTAAGTCAATCACAAATACGTGAAGGCAGCACAATACCTAAGTTAAGTCTGGCAAATAAATACTTATGACCTGTTTTTAGTCCCTACTGGGACCAATTTACAGTAATACAAGGTAAAGGTTTGAAAGTGGGTGCAGAGAACTTTTCAGTCTATACACCCATTGATAATTTTTATCATGTTCTCATGCCCTCAAAAAATTTACATCTAAACATATCTTACTTTTTATTGTCAGCACCTTCACAACACAGCTTTTTTAAAAGCTAGCCAGCTTCAGCACAGGTTTTCCTTGAAGTCCTAAAAAACTTGGTAGAAAAATGTGAATGATTTAAAAATGAGATGCTTTCATCTCTTGAAACACTTCAAACATGCTGAAAAATAAATTACAGCATGAAAAAAATAAAGATTTTAAAATACTTAAATAACTTCATTTTCTTTTTGCTTGAATTACTCCACAAAACCTGAGACCTAAAACTCCTGAAAGTACTTGCATTGTAATTTCTTACTTGTATACTTTCAAAAGAAATCCCATTTTCACTTAAAGTGTGTCAAGTAAACACTTATTTATATATTTTAGCAGACAGAACTAGAGTAGGCAGCAAGTAGAATAAAAACACCTGCAAACACTTCAGACTGCTATTCTTCTTACTAAAATTTGAAATATTTACCAAGAACTTGTCAAAATGTCCCATTCAACATCACTGTCCAGTTCTGGCTCTATTTTAAAGAACAAGATTTTCAACTTTCCTTCTATTCTTTAACCTCTGTTTTCAGAGTCGTTCTGTTGCCCATAAAGATTGCAGCATCAGTCATTCATTGATTTTGAGGTACTACTTTTGCATTGGAAGATACATATTTTATTTTTAATTATTTTTTCATAGATACAGATATTTTTTATATATTTAAATATATACATATATATACACACACACAGCTACCACTTTGAAATGGTACATGTCTCTTCCCAAGACTCTGAGAGCAAAATAATTTAGTGAAGGAGCTCCTAAAAGAGGATGGTTAACAACTGCAGCAGACAGAAATTTGGAAAATCAGGATTTTTGGTGGCTTCAGTTCAGGCTTTGATTTTACTATTGGAGCATTTTTGGCATGTTTTGATTTTGCTTTGTGTCCTTGTGCAGAAGGAAGTGAGGCAGGGACAGGTTCCTGAGGTGTTGGACAATAAATGGTAGGTGCTCGAGAATCAGGAATATGATAACTTGGGCAAGGGACTGGTGACATTTTGCCAGTTTGATTTTAATACCTGACACATCTGTGGCATCCCCAAACAGCCTATAATTTAGCTAAAACATCATAAAGATATTCAGTGTCATAAAAGCAACATTTTATTTAACCTTCCTGTAACAACTTTAAGAACAGTAATCTGTTAGAGTAGGCTGCATGTCTGGCACATAATAGTGGATGAGAATGAGTAATCAAATCTTAAATATGTATTTGTAGCAATATTGCCTCAAAGTTTTTGCAAATGCGGCTAAAAAGTAGGTGATGGGAAGAAATAAAGACAGAGAAAGCAAAATAAAATTTCATTGTCCTTAACTGGGAGCTAAAAGAAGAGTTTCCCAGTACATCAATAGGTTTTTCATTTGTTGCTGCACTTCACGGTAAGACAACACGAGCAAAACCAAAGCCACAGCACCCAAATTGAAGTAAAATCTGATTCCACAATAATTTGAATTCAAGGTTTGAATAGGCAACTACTTGTATTTTATTATTAATTTATTTTTTCCTGATTGCCTGGGGTTTTCTACATCTTTAATATCTACTGGATATATTCTTCTGCAAAGTAAGAAGGAGAAAATTATATCTATGCTTCAACTGTGTAGGTACAGCAGCCCAAAGAAAATTAAGAACCTCAGGAGAGAACTTTTTATAGTGCTGAAATCCACACTTTTTGGGTTCCTCTATGTTGTTGGCAGGTTTCCTAAATTTCCTCCCGTATTGCTCTGATACATCTCAGTGCTGTTTGCTGCAGTTAAGTCAGACATCCCCTCTCCAGCCTTATCCCTACATGTCTCCCAAATCCATGAATCCTCAAGAAGAGACCTCTAGGTTCCTACAAGGGGGCACACCCATATTCCCAGGCATTGAACATGCCAGGAGAGAGTGAATCACCTTTGCTTTCACAGAAGACATCGGAGAGGCTCCATCAGGAATGCTCCATCAGGAATACAGGACACATCTTCTGGCCATCAAAGTCTGCAAAGATGAACTGAAGTACAGGAAAGAAAGACTGACAGGAAGATGAAGGAAATGAAGAGCGCACCATATGAACAAAGATTAAGATCTTAACTCTTTCTACATTGCAAAATGATTCTCTGAGGGTGATGACTCCTTTCTGCCTGCATCTGAGGATAAACACTAGGAGGGAGAAGAGTTGATTAGATAAATGATAAAGCTGATACAGTGAAAAGTTGCTTTAGTCTGGCCTGAATAATTCTGGGCTGAAAATGAGAAGAGATTATGAACTCTCAGAGCAGTGAGACTCTGGGCACATTTTTGAAATTGTTCATGGAAATTGATTGCCTGCTCTTTCAGACAAGCCAGCTAATTGAGCCTCAGGATCCTCAGCCTTTGTCCCTCTGTTATGTATACACTTAGTGAGAGAACTAAGATGAAAAAAATAAGACAAAAGCACTGCATTTTTAAATGTGTGAGTATGGATCATTCTTCTTTCTCAGATTCGTAAAGCAAAGGCAAAATCATGTCACAGTTTTGAAGACTGAAAGCAGTACTAGGACCTTTTTTGTCATGTTTTCCTCTAACTAGTCTTGTGCTCAATAACATGTTTGGCTAAATCTGCCTCCTACCTGGGATGAAGGAGATCAGCTCTTGCACCATCTCACTTTGGTTGGCTGGCATGAGGTTGTTCTTTCCCAGACTTTTCTAGCACTTCGGCTTAGATCTCGACAGGTCTAAGACCTCTACAGATCAAACCGTTGTGCAAAAGTAATCCATTCTTCATGGTGATGAATGGATTTCACCGTGACATAAAAATGCATATGACCTGGAACACGATATTTTCACTACAATGAGTGCCAAGTTTATGGCTGTACAAGGCTGGCTGATATGAATTTATCTACTGAGAAACTGATGAAGAAAATGTGTTGGTGGTTGCAGCAAGGGCTGGTATTCTGGTTTCTTTCCTAGGTTTATCATGGACTCACTAGGGTGCCCTCTGGCATGCCTAGGTACGTTCACTTTCAAGTCTGTAAAATAGATTTGTCTTTATCCACCTCACATCCTGTTTCAATACAGAACCTTTAATATCTGTGAAGGAGTTTGCACAACAGCAGAGTAATGTAGCACATGCACTTGTGATAATGGGAAATAACCCTATGATGGATTAGGGTTTTATTTTAATTAGAAGAAATCCAAAAGAACAATAGTGAATCAAGCCACTTTTTAAATTTACTATTAACCAACTAATTTAACTAAGACTAGGATTTGCCCCTGTGTCAGATTCTAGAATATTCATAAATAATGACATAAATAGCAACCGCAGAATTAAGCAATTAATGAGTTCTTTTTACCACATGAAAGGCCCTGATACAGACCCTTTAGCTCTTGCTAATGAGAAAACCAGACAGTTTCTCCCACAGGCAGTCTGTCAGCTTTCTTCAGGCGTTTCATGAATTTTGGTCAGAGCACCCATGATACACAGTAGGTGCGCGGAGTGGCAGATCCTCTCCCTAGTACAGAAGGATGCCTAGAGCCAGACCAAGGCTGGCCACCGGACCAAAACTTTGCTTCACTGTTTATCAAACTTAGGTAAAAAGGACAAACAGAGTCCTTGGAAACATTTTTTTTTTTTTTTTTGTGCTTTAAGTTGGTTTATATGAGATTTTCCTTCCTTTCTACATGAATCCACTTTATGAGAACAGACATGAGCAGAAGAAAGCTAATTATTTGACAACTTAAAAGATGGGGGGAGTTTAAACAGTTGCTAAACAATAATGAAACTAATGTTGAATAGCATTCAATTAATATTTATAACATGCAGCAATATTAACAGCAGAATTAACTTATTTTTGTATGTCTGACAGCTCTCTAGTTAATTAAGAATTGCATTATGATATTTTGCATATTTCCCATGCAAATACAGTATTATTTGCAGAATTATTTTTATCCTTAATTGAGGCTTTGTTTGGAAATCACTGTTTTCTCCTCTGCTGAAGCTCTGTAAATGATCTTATTAGGGATGTGATTTTTTTTTCCCTATCACTTTCTCACACAAATTTATATTAAAAAAAAAAAGTCCATACCATATATAAAAGTGCACTTTATATATACATCATAGTGTATATCTAAAAGTGCAAATCACAGTCCTAGTAGGGTTTGTGGAAAGAATCAGTCCAGAGGATGCCTAAGTTCCACAGGAAATCACGGGAACTGGTGTTCAGACTCATTTCCATTAGACACCTATTGCATCTTTAATACAGCTAAAACTTTATTAAGCCTGGTTTTAAGCAGCTTTATAAAGAGGTGAAGGGAAGCAGAGAAAGGGGTTGGAGCACCCACTTTAGCTACTCCTAATCTGCATGGAGTGCTGTGAGCATCCCAGAGCACCATCAGCTTCCCTGGAGCGCATGTGCCAGACCAGCAGCTCTCCACACACAAACGTGATGAACATTTGGCAGCCTGATGCCGTAAGGATGCTGTGGCCAAACAGCCTTTCTGCACCACAGCTTATCAGTACAGTTTTGCACATTCCACTTCCTACAGGGAGTAATTTTCACCTCTTTTGGGTCAGGCTTACTTACGCTACTTTCTGGGTTCAGTTTTAAAACCATGTAGGGATTTGATTGAGTTATTGGGTTAGGACAGTGGCAGCCAAAACCTAAATGAAATATGGCTGTAATGGCAAGAACAACTAAGAATAATAACTTACTTCATCCAAAATATAATTTCAGAGGAGGAGTGGAAGCCTCCATGGCATAAGTCATTTCAAATTTCCCTGGCAAAAGCATGAGGCAATAAACAGGTTGAATCCTGTACTGACTCAGTGTGATGATATCATAAACTTTTCTTTCTCCCACTCTAATGATTCTGTGCTAAAGGTCTGCACTGCTCTAGGACATAAAACAGATAAAGGTGGAGGGAGACAGAATTAACAGGGAAGGAGGCAGTTTGCCGGTGGTTTTAAATATTTTTCCACTTCATCATGATCTTTTCACTTACATTCAACCCTGCTTCGGGCAAGAAGGACACAAAAAGGATGAACGTGGAAATGAGAACTTATCTCTGTCTCTACTTTCTTACTTTTCTCCTTGGAGGAAATTCAGATGCTTGCCTGTGGAAAAAAAAAAAAAAATCTTCCTTTTGCCAGTTTTTCATGCACTCCAGGGACAGCCAGGGTGGCAAGTTTTGGCTCTACATCTGTATTTTCATGATTTTCATGCTTTTTTCTCATTCCTTTTCTTCCAAGTAATTTACATGATTTTAAATTATGTAGAAACAATAACTACCAAGCTATTTAGAATTTCCTATTAAAGAATAATAATCAGATTTTCTACAAATCACAGTAAAAAAACTGTAAGGAAAAAAAGAAATTCACTCAGTTCACCCTGGCGGAAAAGTGTAAACTTAAAAGAGCTGAATTCATGCCCTGCTCTGTCAGAAACTTCATTTATGACATTGGATAGACTGCAGCCTCTGTCCACCTCTGATCCCAGACTGCAGGATAGGAATACTTTGAGCATTTCCCTTCTAGATTGCAGTAGGCCGGGTTAAGGGAAACCTTATAAGCCTTATAAGAAATGATAAACACTTTCTGCAGGACAAAAAGAAGACCACAATAAAAAATGTGCTCAGAACTGTTGGACAATAGGAAGCTACTGTAATGAAGACATATAAGTACCAAATTAAATTACTGGCCTGGGCTGTAACAGTCTTAGCTCTGAAGTCTGTTAAAGCATATTTGAGGATACAATGTGCACAGCTTTGGCTTGGAATAAGTGCACTGCTGCTTTATACTTAAAATATGGATGGAGTGACTTCTTGTATGTATATCCACATGTAATTGAGCATTTGATTCAGTGAACAACTCCCCTGCACCCCACAGCTTAATTTTCCTCAATATACAAATAATTCTTGTAAACGGTTTTCTTCCGACAGATGTGCGCACTCTTCTTCCCTACAGACAAAAAAAAAAAAGTTAAGCTGAACAATAGTGAAAAATATGGAGGTCAAATTCTGCTTTGAGCAATACCTGGGACATTTCAGACAGGATTTTCAAAGGAGGTGAGAGGCCGGGCTGTCCACAAACACAGCAGGAGAACATAGCTGGTTACAACACCCCTCCTCCTTCTCTTTTCCCAGTATCCCAGAGCAGCTACAGCAGGAATTGTTTTGAGGCAGGACAGGCAGCAGGCAGCAATGCACCTTTCCACCTCGCAGCCCTGCAGTGAAGCAGACACAAGTGGCCCTTCTCTTCCAAAGAGGCCCAGGGAGACTGGCACAGTGAAGGAGGAGGGGTTCTCTCTCGTTAGTACTTAGACTGGGTAAGGGGGAGAAGCCCTTTCCAGTCAAACATACTAACATTTAGGCTGTTTTCTCATATACACTCCTATTCTCTATGATGGATATAGAAAAGCACATGTATAGTATACAACACTTATTGAGAGAGATCCAAATTATTTTTATTGTTCCCTCAATAGCTTTAAACTGCCCACAAGTGTGCCCCTGATAAACAGGCAGGACCTCTCCTCAGAAGTGGGAGCATGGGCTCAAATCCCTTAAGAATAAGAACAAAACTGAAAATAAGTTTCTCACGCCATGGCTGAGTACTCTCATTCCTGGGCCAGGGAGTGGAAGAGGGAAGGGGAAAGCATCTCCTTTACTGACATTTGATGAGCATACAGCCTCCAAGGCTGTGCCCTCCACCCAGCCCTCCTTCCAGCCACTTGCTGGCCACATCTGCCTGCACACCCCTCCAGCACACGCTCTGATCTGAATTTGGGCATGACATAGATACAAAGCAGGTCAGCCCAGTACAACCTCAGGAGCCCCTGTGCCTGAGCAAAAGCTGCATTTGGAGATATCCAGCTCAATGGTGGGAAGGGAGGTGCCTCCAGGACTCCCTGGTACCTAAGTGAGGTCTTGGTAAATGTCAAAATCTTACTGAGGGGATTTAAGTCCCCAGTCAGTTCCTGCAAACAGCTGTGTCAGTGAGATGTGCCTGCATCCCATACTGAAACAAGACTTGCTGGAGGGGTAATCAGCTGCTATTTCCTCCTTCCCTCTTCCCTCACCCATGTGGCACCTAACTGCAGAGTTTTGGTGCCTGCAGGTTAATGTAAGTCCCTCTGCCAGGTGCCCAGCACAGACCCCTCCTCCAGAGACGTGGGAACTGGGGATAGGCAGGATTTTGCACCAGTGTGGCTCGGGCTGCTTCTTATCCTCCTAACTGGAGACTTGCAGGCCTCTCCTGTCAGCCAGCTGCATCCCCAGATTCTTATTTTTTTTGTTTTCCTCTACCAAAGAGGAGCCAGGCTGGGCAGATGTCTGTGGAGATGGCAAAGGATGGCTCACTTACCTGTCCTCCTGCAGGTCAGTGTCACAGCAGTCATGAGAGCCCTAAACACACCCCCATTCAGTGGTTTGACTACCTGAGGAATCCTATCGATTTAGATTTGAGGTTTATTCAGGTTCAATACAGTTATGGTCTCTTTAACAGGTGAAATGGCTTGCATGAGGCATGAACAGCCAAAAATCAGTTTAAAGACCATACCTGAGCAAAAAATCCCTCAGGATTGTAAGTTTTTGTTTCTCCCACAGTCAGGGGCATGCTGCTGGGGAGAGCAGTGGCTTGGGGGACAGCCATCAGAAAGTCCTTCATGCCTTAACAGAAAGTCCTGGAAATGTGAAGAGATTCCCAGCACCTGCTGCTGAGCCCCACAGGACTGCATCTCATTGGAGCACCCAGGATGAGGCTGCTCCTCTGAACTGACCCATATTTAAACTTTGGAGGTTTCCTCATCCTGCTGCAGCTTGAGGGCAATGTGGGCTTCTTGTTCTTCCAAAAGCAGATGTAGGATGGGACAGGGCGGCCAGGGAGCAATAACAGCTGTGGGAGAAATGTTAGCTTTAAGAAATTGAAGAAAGCAGTTAGATCCCTCTTTGGTCATGTTTTGAAAGCGAAATGAAAGAGGCAGCCTCCTGATTTAAATTGTTTAAGAAAAAAGAGAAATAGTAAGAAAAGTGCACTGTTTATACAAAAAAAAAAATCTCTAAAATTTGCCTGAGTGTAAGTATGCAAACGAGTTCAGAGTTTTCCAAATATGGACTCTGTGCAAGTCAGAGGGGCATGAGCCAGGTCTCATGAGTAAACAAAATAAAAATACCAGAGGGAATGTTTTAATAGCTCCTTTTAATTCCCAGTTCAAATAGATTCCTTGCTTCATTTGTTCAAGTGAAGCCATGTCGATTTGGTGGCTGGTATGGGTTTGTTTTACTGAATACACAGGGCCTGATCCCAGGCTGTATTACTGTGAGTGTACACCAGCAAAATTCCCTGCCTCCAGGAGGGTTACGGAGAGCCTGCACACCAGCAAGCCAAAGAACCAGAACCATTATTCCCAACAGGCTGTTTTGGAAATAAACTTTTCAACTACTGGAAATTCACTGCACCTCTGGCCACTGTGAAAGCACAAGATTTAAAGTTTTGCTAAGACCATGCTAATCTTGTATGGTGAACTTTCCCAGAAAAGTATATTAATCTGTCAGCTAAAGGAGTTCCAAAAAGGAATGTTGACAAGGTGCCAAACAGAGATTTGGGGCGCCCACATTCAGCTCCTGGCCTGGCTCTATCGCTGGACCACAGCAATTCCAGACCTGTCTTTTCCCGGCACGGTGCCTCAGTTTCCACACTCAGACACTGGAGATGATGTAACTGTGGAAAACGGTTGGAGATCTACTCATAGGAGCAAATCTCAGCAACGGCGGTGAAACCAATGCCTTCTAGAAATCTCTCTGCTGTTGGATCACCAGATGTCTATGTGCAGGTCAATGAACTTTGCTGGTCCTCAGTGCAACCTCCTGCCAGTTAGACACATACATTTTACCCACTGTGCAGAGGGCTAGTAATAACAAATTGTATTTTCAAAGGAGGTAATAGGTACTGAAAGTGATCATTCAAATCACCACCAAGTGCCAGAAAGTTGACCACGTGCAGCCAAAATTCAAGGTACCAATTCTCATTCAATTTACTGCCAATTTTCTTAACTTAAATGAATTTTAGCGACCCAAACCTGACTGAAAAACCATTACTTGTGAATGGTAAAACCACCTACGGTTTTTAAACCTGATACCTCTCTTTTAACCATAACTGTTTGACTAACTTGCATTTTCAGTTAAATTACTCCAGAGAGCTGTATTTCTACCTGGCTCTATGCCTACTGTCCCTTTGTACAGAGAGACATTTAATTAGTAAACTCAGTGCTGTTTCTTTGAGGTTTCTAAAGAATGATATGTAGTAAAGAAGAAAAATGCCCCAGTGCCATGAACTACTGCTCAAAACTCATAAATAATACCTTCACCAGGACCTATAATTTAAAGAGGAAGGTTAGATACAGCAACATGAATTTTATTTTGTCTCCACCCCACTCTAATATCCTTTGCTCCTCAGACACCTTTTTACCAGGTGGACAGGCAGGTTTGTAATGGGAGCAGGACTCTGGCTGAGATCTGGGTTTTACCTTCAGAGCCGGATGAATGCGATCAATTTATCCCTTTCCTGCACCGATTTGTCTGCTGGCAAGTTACCAAGCAATTCCCAGCTAAGAAAACGACACTGTAAGATGATATATAGGGTGAAATGGAGAGCAGTTCTTTCCTCAATATAGCTGCAGATGATGTGGTCAATGATAAGCCTTTATGGTGGAAAACAAAATTCAGCCATCTAGAAGGCAGCTTCCACCTTGTTTGTACCTCCTGAATTGAAACATTTTCTGTGCATGGCCAATGAAAGCTATATTAGATGCATTTAAGTCTTTTAGAAGGGAGAGCTTCATTTTTTAATGCATACTGAAAGAGGTCTTGCACTGAAAATTTTACCTGTGTACTCACAGTCAAGGGGCTTCTGTGTTATAAAGACAAGGTAGAAAGAGCACATGTTAGACCAGGTACCTGGGATTACTTCACTAATAGGATTCAAACTTGGCATTAGTCCCTCCAACCTGTGAGTGCCCTGATCTTGGGGGGATTCAGCACCTTGGTGGCAGTGCTGGGGAGAGCTAGCTGTCTTCAGTGAGATTTGCTCAGCAAACAGCAGATCTAAATCAGCCAGTAAAAAAATGTGGCCTTAAGCTTCTGCCATCTCTGCAATGACTCTGGGTGTTGGGGAAAAAGTATTGGTGTATATTCCAGGATCAAATGCTATTTTCTAGGTTGTCAGTTGTGGTTTTCAGCCTGTAGCTGGTCAGGTAGGCTCACCGCTGGGCTAAAAATCCCTTGTCTTCAACCTCCTCCTGACTGAAGTAATCTGAAAAAAGCTCCCACATTTGCTGTGGCTACAGAGGAGTAAGTTGATCTGAATTTCTGGGAAGTTTGTTTAGCTTAGGACTGCTGAATTCAGCCCCAAGGTTATTTTAAGAATGGGCAAAGGTGAGCCAAGTCAGGCAGATAACACATTCTGTCCTCCTTTGGGAAAGCTCAGAAGCCAATCCTTTCCTCAGCAGGGCCTGCTGTTAAATTTTCAAGTGGTTGTGGCTTTGCACATTTCTTTACTACGTAACAAATCTAATCCAGCAAGAACCACTGGATCCGCAGAGGACACTGGAAGAAAGGTGAGGGAATGATTTGACCTCAAACAAGGAAAACAAATATTTCAGGATGTTTCTGGCAGGAATGGCAAGGAAAAGAAGATCTCAAGAACCTGAAACTGCTTTTTGCACGGATCACAGTTTATGTTTTCTCTGTTTTCTTTTCTCAATGACTGGACAAATGGACTTCCACCCCACAGTCAGCCTGAAGATTTGATCGTAGCAAACACAGTGGAAGTAGCATGTCATTCCCAGATGCTAAATGCTGCTGAACAAGCACAAAAGAAAACTAGGATGGAAGAGTCATGAGGACATGAGTCACTAATTTCTTTCAGTCCTCCTTTCAATTACTTCCTGCCCCTTAACAGGAAAATAGCTCCCACAGAATAAATGCAGGAACACCCATGAGCAGAGAGAAAGCTTGGAAGACCACAAATATTATTTAAGAAGTATCTGCTGATTTAAAGAAATTACATATTATTTCTTGTATATTTGCTTATAGAACATCATAAAGGAAAATTCTATGTCAGCCCCAGTAAATCCTGTACCACATTCTTTTTTCCAGACCCACCCCACTGGTGCTGACAAGAGAAGAAATGGTTCTTTGCTGTCTTCACCATGAGGAATTCCTCACAGAGCTGAGGATTAAACGTAGCTCTTTCAAACAGATTGCCTTTTCTTCAAGTTGATGTTAGTTAAACAAAGCTATCTTTTCCTATCACAATATTTATGCTTGCTACTGGCTCTTCTCTCTCCAAGTTACTTGTTAGTGAAAGGTGGTGATCAGAAAGGAGGAAAGTCTATGTTTTGAGACTTTTATTTATGAAAGAGAATGGAAGAAAGATGAAGTAGCATTAATTCATCTTACAATGTTTTCATAGCAGAAAAAAAGAGTTGGCAAAAAGTGCATTATGTAAGCTCAGTCAGCCAGCTCCCAGGGCTGTATTGCTATTTGCCCTAGGCCAATTATATTTTACATGATCAGCACACCCAATAATTAAATAATTAATTGGTTTCTTTTGGAAACTCTATAAAACGTCATGGACCAGAGACTATTTATCTTGCCTCTGTGATTCCTGCTGAAGAAACATCTGGTTCTTTTTTCTGCAATCAACATGAAACCTGAAGGGGCCCGAATTCAAACGCAATTATATTTTATGTCATTTATGTGCATTACAGGCTGACAAATTTAACTTGTTGGAATATGTGATCCCATCCTCCCTGTCCAATTTATGTTGATTGCATTTTCAGACAGCCATGGAAAGAGCTGTTGCAGCTTGATAAAAGCTGTTGATCCATCAACTCCTATAACTTCTCCCCAGAGTTTACAATAACAAAATAGTTGTTCTAACATAAAAGCTGCTGCTAGACTCTGCTTCCTTTCTTCAGGGATTATTGCGAGGGAAAACCCCAGGAAATGTCTCTTTGTATGTACCTTGTAGCAGGTCCTTCAAGCACGCTCAGCCTTCATCTCATTTTGAAAGAGAAACTTGTTTCCTTTAAAAACAGCTTTTACTTTGAAAACAACAGAAGACTTCCATGAAAAGAGTCCACAGATGCCGGTTTGGGATGGTTTAACTTTGCATTTCTCACAGAAGACATCTTTTGATACTGAATCTTTGCGATTTCACAGCAGTACCTCTAATGTTGTTCATAAGCAATAAGGCAGGTATATTTGAGCACATTAATGCTCATTTTCCTGCTATGGCAGCAGAGCTGTAAAGTTTCCCTGGGTAGGACACCCTGTGGTACCTGTGGTGTCACTGCAAGAGGGTGAGGTAATTTAGCAAATGGGAAGGAACATTTCTTGTGAGCTTTCTTCAAATCAAAATCCTTTCTCTGGACTGTGCTAAGAAGCTTAAATAACATCATGACAATGCTCCCAGTAATGTCTCACATATGTGGATATTATGTCAGGCTGCTACAGGTACTGCCTTTGGAAGAATAGAAAACCAAATGCACTTAGGTCTTCTATAAGCATTGTCGTGTATGAAAAAACAAGTTTAGCCTTCCTCAGTTCTAACAGTTGATCTAAAAATTCATAAGCGTTAATAACAATAAAAAGTGATAACACGTGTTGGAAGAGCTGTTGGGATCATTCCACCATCACTTTGCACTTTTCTCCCAGTCATCAAAAACCAACTTAAAAACTTCATCTGCCTTCAACAATGTGCTGACATGTGAAACAATGCAGCCAGGGCTTGCCATGCTGCAAAGGAGATGTCTCTGGGGAGAATTGGGAAAACCACTTTATGACTCACTTTAGGAATCGTACAAGTCAGTTCCAGGATGGATGATTGCATTTGTTAATGTAATACTCATTTTCAGTTTCTGTTGTGCCGTTTGTCCCTTCTACCATCTTCTATTGCTTTACTATAGAGGGGTTACAGTGTTGGGGAAGGTAGATAATTGCTTAAATCAGTTTCTTAGCTTTGGAAAGTATGTAAGGATTTCCTGTCTACCTTTCTTCTCCATGTATATATACAGATCATTTATGTTTACTGAGAAATCCCCATGATTCTGCTGCAGCTAACCTTCAGCAATGCAAATTACATGCCGATGAGTGATCTGTAGTTAGGCCTCAGCTGGAAAAAAATGCCTGGCTTGCTTGCTTCAGCCCTCTGCCCTTTCTCAGACACTCTGATGATGCCACTGCTGCCGCCTCTTCCCTCCCTCCCTCCCTCCCAGGGTACTCATCATCTCCTTTCCACTGCTGCCAGACCTGTGGTCTGCCCCGGCAGACCCAGCGCACCCACCCAGGCCAGGGTGACACCCTCGGAGAGGCTGGGATGAGCCAGTTCCCCATTCCCCTGGGGAGCAGGGCCAGACTGGGGTCCTGCCCCTCGCCCCCGCTGCAGTGTGCTCACACTTCCCTGCCGAGCTGCCTCACCACTTGGAAAAGGCTTTGCCAGGGAGAAGATGAGACTTGGCCAAGGACCTTGGCCACCTCCGCCTACTTGCAGCTGCAGGGCCATACATCAGCTCCCAGCATCATATAGCTAGACCACAGTGCTCCCTGTTTCCAGCTTCTAAACTGGACTGAAAGGCAGCTAAAAATACCTTGAATACTTTCCTAATGTTCCTTTTCCACATAAACAACTTATGTGGGAGGAAGTGGCTTGCACGTTTTTGTCTGGTGGGGTGGTTCACACTAAGAAAATATTTAAGAACGCCTATATGAGACCATACTAACAGATGAACAAATCAACTGCCAAAACTGTGCTAAAAAGAACAAAACTAGGTAGGACCTGTATAGCTGCTGAAGTTCTGAAGGGTTCTTGAACTCTACCAATAACTTTTAGGCTGTCCTATAACTGGAAAACTTTCAGGAGAGATAAGTGCAGAGGTAGAAGCTCGCAGAACCTTTACCTCTTGAGAGTCTCAGCACCCACTGCCTACGTGCATTACCAGGGACTGATGGTGTCTCAGCACCTTTCAAAATCAGGCCCAAAGTACCTCAAGTTGGTGTTCATAAAAGCAGAAATAATTTCTGCAGGTTTTTTACTTAAGCAAACATCAGTTTCCTAAGTAAGCTTTGTAAGCACAACATAAATGAGGCACCCGTTTTGTACAGAGAATTTGCAGGATTGTAACAAAGGCAACTTACCTAGGCTGGGCACTATGCCAGTATTCCTACCACCTAAAGAATATTCCTTCTCTCACCCTCAGGCCATATGGACTACAAAATAATCGCAGCAAATGTTTAAAATAATGCAGAACTTTGTGTTACAGTCAGTAACATTTCCTGTAACCACTCTGTATCAGCCAGAATTCTTGCTGATGTTAATTCTTAATATAGGCAATCCACCAGATCCTTCATTGAAATCAATGGCCACATGCTTCCAGATTTTAATGGGATGATGTGTCTTTTCAAAGTGTATGTAGAGAGGGGGATTTTTTTCTTTTTTTTTTTTTTTCTCTCATTTAAGACCTCAACATTACAAGGTTGAGACAATACTCATCTATTCTGCTATATTTAGATCATCAGGTGCAATCTGGAAGAAAGTCAGGCCTATTTCACCCTGCCCATTTGCAGGATAAGCTCTTCAGAACAGTTTTGTCAGGCAACTTGTCCACATTCCCTGGTAGTTGTTCCAACTGCCTAAAAGCCTCAGTCATTTGGTGGTCCTTGGGAACCCGTTGGAAACAAGCAGCTCCTCAGTTCCTGGTCTCACTGGACACTTGTGTGCAGCTCGGCTGGCAGCAGTCAGGCAAGGTGGTAGAAGCAGGCATACAATCAATTATTTTTAGCACCTCAGGAGGGACTCTCAGACTAAACTTTTGAACCACAGCGGCAATTTAGGTGGGGAAAGCTTGTCCTAGTCATGCCTGTCTTGCACCTTTTCTACACAGAGAACAAAAATCTCCACAAAACACAAGGCCACTCCCAATAAAAAAAAGTCTCTTTCCATAGCAGCTTGAACTACATGGCTCATTTTTATCCCCCAAATCATTCTTGTTGCTAAAGAATCTTGGTGTATTTATTCTAACAACTACCAAATGTAAAAGAAATCAGAAAGGCCTATTATCCTGTTCTGCAAACTAAGAACTTAGAGATACAGTAAGGCTCTAGACAAACAGTTTTTTCCTGATTCAGATATGTTTTAACAGCATACCTTGGGTGCTCTCAAACACACCAAACCCAGAAATTACCACTGGCTGACCAGTTGTTCACACCTCTTACAGCATTTAGGTTCAGTCACACTATCTGAAACCATTTCTTAAAGCTCTGGAAGCTGAAATTTGCCTATTCCAAGTAAAGAACTGCTCACAGAAATTAATGAGGGCAGTATAACCAAAAAAGAGAAAGAGCAAACAGGCTAATGATGGCAATCTGTTACAGTAGACAGTTGTTCCCTAAATTAAGATCTGTCCATGGCATAATGGCAGACTTTTGATAGGATTTATCTACTTGTATCTCGCCTCATTGCCCCTGTGAATGATGAAGTCTCTATCCACAAAATCTCCTGTTGGCTACTAGTTCTTGCAGTTTAAAGGCACACAGGTTGACTGTTTTTCCCAGCAAATCTGCTCCATATTTGAAAGTCTGCTTTAGACTTTTCTGGGATGTCGAGTTTTCACAACAAACAGCCAAGCCTGCTATAGGGTCGAGCTCTGAAGGAGGCCTCCTCACCCTGCATGGGGGTTTGAACTTGGATGGCATTTTGGAGCATTCCTCTTGGATTAAGCTTCCTCAAACAGTCCTCAGAAAAGCTGAGAAGAGAACTCTGACTTTTCCCCAAATACCCCATAACTCAGTGGTAAGGGGTACCCACCAAGGCTTCAGTAAGCTCAGATTATTTCTCCCCTCTGCTCGGGAAGGTTTGAACCCACACTTTCCACTGCGAATTCTCTAACCAGGGGACGATGCTGCATACACAAGGAGGGCTGTTGCAAACTTCTCTTGAACCACTTCCAGTGTGCTTGGACTAATGAAGCATTCATTGGGCCAGAGAGAATACAAGTGAGAGAATAATTATGACTGCATTGCCTGGTGATTATGACATTCCCAAAGGGAGGAGACCTAAGTTTAGTTCCTGCTCTAATGGCTATTTAATGTTCTATCATTAGATTATATCATATTATATCAATACTCTTTATGTTACATAGACACATATGTATTCAAATAAAATGGAAAACAGTCATTTAAGTGGGGACTGAGACGCAGATTTCTTCCCCTAACATCCTTCTCACAGGGTGCCATAATTGCTGGCCTATGAAGTCATACCGATTCTTTCACTTTCTCTGGACAATTAGCATTTAATTATTGCAGCCCACATGAAACATTTTTGATAGGAAGACTGAAAGTTCAGCTGTAACCTGGTGGTGAGAGTTCCATGTGTTGAGTGCCTCCAGGTCAAGGTGTTTTGGCTCCTCAGCAGTGCCTGCTGCTCTGAGCTGACCTTGGCAGCTCCCATCCTCAAACACCTCCTCTCTTCCCATGATGTGCAGTACACAGCACTTCCCAGGACATCAGGGAACCTCACACAGAATGACAGATTCCACTATATTGAATAAGTGTTGGATGTTTTGCTGTCTGAGACCTTTTCGGCATCTAATTCAAAGCTACCTGCTAAAGGCCAGTCCATGCAGCCAAGCAGAGTCCTAAATTCTGGACCAGACTTCCTTCTTTTTCTTTGATTTCCCAATATAAGCAGATCTGTGTCTAGCTAATAAGCAGATGGGCGAGTTCAGAGGAAAACTGAAGTGATAATGTTGCTAGGAGTTTCAAAATTATTTCATAGTGGTTGCAGTGTTTTAGGGAGGGGTATTTGTAATCATGCAGCTTATGATTCATGATTGATATTATGAGGTTGTCAGGCTGAAAACTGTCCAGTCTTTGCCCTAGCATGGACATTTAGAGATGGGTAAGCCAGGAACAACTAGATATCAATAGGGAGAAGCCTTCAGACGGTGGATAGTTAATAAAAGCAGAACAAAGATATCAAGTAGTGAGTGTGCTTTAAAATAGATGCTTCACAGGACAAAGGCCATGGACATACAAGTTAACAGAATAAAAACAGACCTTCAAGTCAAGAATGCAAGACTAAAGGCAAGGTCCTTCTATCAGTGAATAAGGCACTGCCACAGAAAATGAAGGCACACCAGCAGTGTTAACTTCAGCTTAAAGAATATGCTGTCATTGTGTTGCAGGAGAGAGGTGGTAAAGCACAGGCATGGGTGTATTTCTTGAGCTACTGAAAAAAGCTAAGTGATGCACAAGTCTGCTCTGCAAAATCTACAGGTTTTGCTTCCTTACTCCCACTTTGTTTTGGTTCAGGGAGTCTACCACTGCAGGTTCATGCCTTTTGGGGGTTCTCAGAAGAAAAGCGGTGGAGTATGCTTCTGCTTGAGGATCTAGCCCAGGGAACCAAAGCCAGAAGCAGGGACTGAATATTGGGCATTCTCTGAAAACTTAAAGCTTTTGTGGGTCTGGCCACCAGGATTCTTCAAACAGGAAATATAACTTCCTTTAAAAACTGTGAAAATGAGATTTGAATGAACTGGAAGTAGGGCATGGGCTACTTGTGCTTCCCTCAGCTTTGATGCACACATTTTTCTATTTCTTTTCTTGGCTTTGTGAGAGCTATGAATCAGCCCTGCTTATGAATACAGTCTAACAAAGAGGTGTCTGTGTTTTATTAGGGGGGGAAACATATGTCTTCCTACATCACTCGTGGTTAATGTTAACAAAACTGCCTAATGCCAATAAAAATCTATACATAGACACATAGATATACAGAGACATCTTGGAAAAAAAGATGAAAAAAAATGGAAATTTTTTTACGTAAAACTTCAAGTTAACAAATCCACTGCAAAAAGATCTCCATCCATTGCTCATCATGGACTGCTGCATTTTGCTTATCTTCCAAAATGTAAAAAAGATCTTAAAATATCAAACTATCTCCATGCTTAGAGGATAATACTCTTTTTCAGTCAAGCAAATGTTGATTATAGAACCTTTTTCATTACATATTGGCTGAGTTAGACTTGGTGATGCTGCCCCTGACACCTGCAAATCAAAGGAAAGATGAGCAGGGCTCTGCCACTCTGACACCTCATCTCTGTCACATTTTCACCTGCTCATTGTGTGAACACCAGCTGGGTGCTGCCAGTGCAGCTGGGCTCAGGCTCAGTGCTAATCTGAGCCAGGCACAGATCCTGCCTCCTTTCAGCAGTGTTTGGTCTCCTGGCTTTGGGTCACCCCTCCAGTCCTGATCCTGCACTCAGGCCACGCTGCAGGGATTTCAGTTCTGGGATGAGCATGGATTATCCTTGCATCTGCATCCCTTTATACAGTTCATTTCTAATGCTATGGGAAAGATATATTTTAGTAAGGGTATCATGAACCAAACTTCTCTCTGCTTCGAAAACAAGTATTAAATGTCATAGGCTAAGCTATTCACTTTCAACTAATCAATCTACTCATAAACTAAAAATTCTAGAATAAAGTACCTATATAAAATAGCTCTTTTTAATTGGGTAGGAACCACACCTAACTTGAACTTGCTGTAGGCAGGGGCCTTCCTTTCTTAGTGAGTTCACCCTGGATGAATCTTGAGAGAAATTTTACAAGTACCTTCCCTCCTTACCTCTCAGACACATGTGCAGGCACACATATACCCCCCACTTAAATTTTTAAAATGCAGATTTGATGCTGCTTCAGGCTACAGGATTCATAACCCTAAAACCTTAAGAAAGGTGAGTTTGACGTTCTGTCTCCTCACTAGCCTATGGATTTTTTAATTATAGAAAAATTTTAGCAGACTCTCAGCCATAATAATTTTATGTACATTTTGTTTAAGGATTTGCTGTGTTTATCTCATGAGGGTATTTAACCCTGCTTCCAAGAACCTTCCTATCATCTTCTTTCATCTCACTCATCTGAAAGTCAGGACTAACATAGGGCAACATCTCACAACCCCTCCTCCTACACTGTGGCCATGTATGAACAGTCTTTAATTTCTTCATGCAGAAAGGAAAAAAACTTGTCACAAGTACAGCAAGATTCTTGAATGCAGAAACATCTGTCCACCAGAATTTAAATCAAGAACAAAGCTCATTTATTATAAGTTTTACCACCACCAGCAGCAAACATAGACCATGTTTCCTGTCATGATGACCTTTAGCTTTGAGTAAGAGAGCAGCAAAACAAGAAAAGAAGAAATACAAAGTTCCTAGAGGAGAGCACAGCATGTCCTGCCTCTAAACACATTGCAGGACAAGCAAGAATTAGAAGCCTTAAAGAAAGACATCACAAAGGCAGATGCCAGGGCAAAAGCAGATAAAGCTAAAGCAAGAAAATACAATCATTCAACCTACCACATCCTCTGCAACACCAGTTTCCTTGTTCAACAGCAGTTTTGGGATTTCCAGGAAGTTTAATGCCAATGCTTGTGGTAAACATCAGCCTAGGCACAGCTTAGTACCAGTAGAGGATTTGTTGTTCCAGCAATTGTTGCTATTATTTAGAAAAACAAACGTGGAAGAGATGAAATAAGTCCTGGGTCTGCACTGTCTCTGAAACAGAAGACCACTGTTGAAGGGAGGGAAATAAAGGAAAACACAAAAAGCACCAAAACTGTGACAACTATCCCAAAGACATTGGAAATAAAAGGAGAAGCAGACAGGAGAAAAAGTCTTAGAAATAAATTAATCTCAAATTCAGACTCTTCCTCCTCCGACAATTTTTGGTGGTGCTTTTTTACTGGTAGCTTTCTTTACAGCAGGGAGTGCTCCACATTAAGCCTGACATTCGGAGTATTGTTTTAATATTGTTCTCTAAAACAGAGAAATGCACTTCAGCAACAAAAAGCTGTCACTGTTTCGGTTAGGAGACAACACATCTCACCCTTTTGACAAAAGAAACAGAGGCATGCCTTGCTATGGTTAATTCTTCTTTAGTTACCAATAGCACAAACCTTTGTGTGGAATGATATACATGATAGACAGAAACTCCCTACATGGCCACCTAATCCTACATCAGGTTACTCATTTTCAAGATTAGAACTCAAGTTCCAACACTCCTTCATGAAAGCTCTCTCCATCTCAAGCTTGGAAAAAGTAGTGCTGAAGTTGCCACCAAATACTCCTCTCAGGCCTGTGTAAACTCATTTAAATCTACTGTACTTGCAGCAGAACCTGACTTCATTTATCTCCCTAAAAAATTTACACAAACCTTTTACTGCTGGGGCTGGGAGGGGTATGTGCAAAACAAGGTTCCCAAGTAATCTGATTTCCAAGAGTACCAGCCTGAAATCAGTCTTTGCCACAATCTCTTCAGAGCTTCTAAAACAATAAGCCACATTTTTAGATATCAAATTCTGAATTTCAGACACTAAGTTCAGGATGCCTTTATTTCACTTGGGCCAGTGAAATGCTGAATTTGACCATCATTTATCACACTGCAGCCCCTTGGTCTTGTGGAGGTATTTGACTGAACTGCGTGTGCAGAATATCTTAAATGTGCATTGACGGGAATTTTAAATTTTCTTACACTTTGCAGATAACTCCAGGTGCAGCCAGTCTCTAAGTTTAGGTAGAACAGGTTCCTATGGAAAACTTGAAAGCAATACATTTGCATTCAGCTGTAGGGAAAAAAAAAAGCCCATGTACTGTGATAGAGTTCACTTTTCACACCTACTCAATGTCAACACCTGTTTAGCTGTAGGTTTTTGAAAAAGCAATGACTTACTCCGACATTGCTGTAGAAGTACTTTATTTCTACATACATTATTTATTTTATTTCATATTATTCAACATAAACTATTTCTAGTGTATATCTATAATGTATTGTGGGTAGAAAGAGAATCTCTGATGAACACATAGCAGTGAGTTCTAGAGAGGCAGATAATTTCCTTCACTTAATAATAGTTTTCTTTCCTCTTGGCTGCAGACTTTCATAACTAGCACCATGCCAAACATTCGAAGATTGGATTATGGCCTGTCGTACTTGATTATTTTTGTCAGCATGCTGACCCAGGGTGCCCTTTTCTTGTGTTGTTCCTTCTGTTTCCATTTTTCATGTCATCCAGCTTTTCATCTTGTCAATCAGCTTTTGACTTCCTGATTAAAGTGTCTGTCACACGAGCAGCCTGGTCTCCAGTCAGTTGTTTAATTTGTTCCTCATGGCATCCAATTGAGTTATTCATCTGGCCCAGCTGTTCCCAAGTGCTTCCAGCATCACTTATTCATGTGTTTGGGTTTAACCTCTATATCTATGTACAACAGTGTGAATTGTTCCATTCATTCTGTTGACTGTGGATTGCTTTGCCTCTGTCTAATGCCTTGACATTGCTAGGAAGGCTGCTACTGTATTCTGTGGCTTAACCAGCTGAGAGAAAAGCACTATTTCACCCTGGTGTTATGGTAACAAGTACAACTAAACACACTACTTCTCAAGTATTATAGGAGGCCCAGTCTTTAACAATTAGGAACACGTAATGGAAAATTCTGCTCTCAGGGAACTGAATCCACCCAAAAAATAATGTTGATGACACTTGGCAGGAGGAGAGAAACGTTACTTTGCCAGGAATTTTTAGCATTCACTTGAAATCAGTTTGCTTCATTATCATGAGGGCTGCTTGCTCAGTGCCAAGTCTAGGCCTGGTATAACCCAGCCATAACTCCCAGTGACTTATGTGGGAGTTGCACAAGCTCAGAGCAGGGCTAAATTTGGTGATCTGACTGAAGTCGTACAGGCATCCTGCTGGAACAATGGAATTTAAATCAATTCAGTGTCATCACAGTAAAATGCTTAAATCTTGTTGTGTTGCTTTAATTGCTGCTTTTCAGCAAGAATTAGGCAGGAAGGATTAGCATTAAATTCTGACTCTAGTCCATGATTTTTTTTCCCTCTGAAATAATAACTGTTATGCCTCAGTTTCCCTACAGGATATAACAATGCACACATTACATTGGGATGAAGGAATAATGGTTTATTAAATAAGCTGAAGATGAAAAATGCTGAATATCATTATTTATGATTAGTAGAAGCTTATCTAATTGAGAAGAATGCTGGATTCATTTTGAATTCTGTATTACAGGGGAGGAAGATATTGTCTGATAACAAACTTCCATATTTTTATGGAAGTCAAGTGAAGTCCATGCCATAGGGTACATGATTGTTTTAGGGTTGGGAAGAATGTCTCCTTCTCAATTCTATTGTTTAATCCTTTTGCCCTGCCTTCTACTGCATCACGAAGTATTGCCATCTGCTGCTGGCAGGATGACTCAATTACCCTTCTCACAAAAGAAATCCTCTGCTTTAGTGTAAATTTATATCACATTTACATAAGATTTATCTGATAAAAGTATAGAGCAAAAAATTTCATCTCAGACTGGGTAGACTTTTAGCAGATTGCAGCCTTTTTTCCCATTGTGCTGACACCAGTTTCTCCACAGACACACCAGGATTCAAACTGCTGATTCCACAGCACTGTGAGTTTTTAGCAGAGTTTTATATACAGAAGAATTTTATTAAACCAATATTAACTCAGTCAGGTCCCTGCTGGACGCCTGTCCACCTCATAAGAGCCGCCAGCTTGGCTGGCACTCACTGGCACCCATGTAGAAACTCTCAGTGGGGAAGCCAAGCCCTGAATGGATCTGGGTCCTGAAGTGCCCTTTCATCCCTACAGGTGGTCCTGGAGCTCAGGAGTGAGAGACAGTCTTGGAGCAGTCCTATACCTGTTCTGGGACTAAACAAATTACTTCAGCTTTCACCTCCTTCAGACCAAAAATTTTCAAGTCTTACTTCTTCCTTTTCTTATTCTCTCTCCCTTTTTCTTTTTTCTTGGATGAACAACCTAAAGTTTTGTTTGCTTGTTAAGAAAACATTCCAATTGTAATTTTACTTTTATTTGGAAAGCAAAGGATCAGAAAATATCTCCAGCAGCATTTGGAGCTTGAAGCCTTGATGCACCTAAAAGAGTCCTGCTTTCCTTTTACTTTCTCACTGACTCTGTAGAGACTTTTTGACAGAATGTAATCTGGCTTTAATAGTGCTAAAATGGCTTCCATTCTACTAGAGATTTGTTTGAGAAGGACTTGTTCTGAAAAACGCTGCTGTGAAATGCATGTTATTTGGAAATAATTTGCATGTGAAATGCATTTTATTTGGTATGAGTTTATATTTTCTAACCTCACAATATTTTAGGACAGGTTAAAAAATTTGACACAACAGGGTGAATATGTGCACTCAGCCTAATAAGTTCGCACTTCCTGTCAGTTTCTGAGTCTTTCCTGTGTGTAAAAGTAGAAAAAGAAAGAGATAGTTATGAAAAATAAGCTGCATCCCTAGGCCACATGCAATGGACCCATTCACAGTAGGCTGTGCAGTTAGTACTGCCGGGGTCGCTTGGAAACTTTGCCCTAAGTCCTGAATTTAGTTGTCTTGTACATTTCCCATGTAGCTCGACTCCTTCTTGGTTAGTTAAGAAAATAATTGCAGGATGTCTCAAACCTGCCCTTCCCCCAGCATCTTGTATCATAAAATAACTCCAGGCGCAATATGTTATGCAAGTCTGTGATCATCCCTCTAATTTCTTATAAAAGATATGACCTTGTTATCAATGAAGATATTTTTAAAGTACTGATCATCTGAGTTAAAACCTCATGGAGAGAAATGCAAAATGCATTCTTATCTCTCTTAAAGCCCGACTCCACAGTGGTTCCACTCAATTCAAATTCCATGAGGTTTTCTTTGCAACCAGAGCCAACTTCATTACTTGTGGAGATGCACAAAATACAAGCTGAAATTCTGTGGTGCAGCGAAATTCTTGAGAGGTTATGCTACAATATTTGAGGGTGTACTGACTTTACTAACACCCGAGAATGAAATTTGTCTGCCAGGCACATATTTTTCAGGCTAATTCTAAAAATTTGAACAGTATAAATTATAAATCAGGGTGAGTTATTCAACTGCATTTCAGGATCATAACTTGAGCAGGTTATGAAGGAGAATGTAGTTGTCAGATTGTGACACCTTTTGGTTTGAGTATTATCCGCTGTTCTTCTGATCAGTCAGGAAGCCATTTTATTCCCAATGCTCAATATGGACTGCAATTGGAGTATAATCGATACTCCTCCACGGGCATTTTATGTTTATTCTCTTTCTTTTTTCTTTTCTTTCCTTTTTTTTTTTTTGTTGTTGTTGTCTTCAGCCTGAAAGAAAGGTTTCTTCAAGTAAAGGTAAACCTATACATATATGTTTTGCTCTTTATGCACCTAACAAGAGAGCATCTATGCTCTAAGAAGACAGAAGATCTGCAGCCCCCTCATTCCTTTTACCTTTGATGTTTTCAAGAAGTGACTGAAATATCAATACATTTACTGAGCACAGAAGAAAAAGTACTTCGCCCAGGGTGAAGTAACTGGTTTTAGGATGGCTTACAAGAACCTCCTCTATGGAAGAGGACGAGCTTCGGGGCACATGTAAATATGCAATATATACATGTAGTCATCCTCCCAGCCAGAAAAAATGCTTGTGTTTAACAAGCACATTTCATACGCAACCTGGTTTGGCTTCTGCTGCACTAACAACTCCTGCAATTAAGCTATGCTGGTAGCCAATTAACTCACTTTTTTCACATTGAAGGAGCAAACATAGGCAGGTATTTAACCCCTTTTGTGCCCTTGGGCCATCAGCACGCTTAACATGAGGGAGACTGTAATTGTAAATCCTCACAGATACAGTTTTTCTTCTGTCATATTAGGAGGTGACAAAATGAAGCAGCATGATTGAATATTGAAAAGGCTGGGAAACTTTATGGGTATCGCTACTACTAATAGCCACCTTATGTTTAAGTGAAATCTTTGCATGGGAGGATCTAAAAACTTCCCAATATGCATATAAGGATAATTTCACTTATCACTGAACTTCTCTGAGGCAGCCCTAGTGCGTGAAAGGAAGACTCCATCAGACACACAGCCAGCCCAGCACTCAGTGAGAATCCTTAGTGCTACCCCATAACCTGTACATCAGGACATATGCTGTGATGGAGAGGTGATACTGTGTGATCTTCCCCAGGTTACAAGCCACTAGTTGTCACCAGAGTTGTCATCAAAAGGTATTTTATTCTCCTTTGTTCTTCCTGGATATAGGCATCTTATCAATTTTTCGAAAGCTATAAAAAATGAATATATATGTGTGTGTGTGTACATATATAATATTATTAGTAGTAATAATAATTTACTTCCATCTTCAGTGCATTCAGTTTCAACACATCATCCCATATCTACCTATACTAAATGCTGGTCTAGGTGATATTTTCATGCACTCTCATTTCCATTTAAAATCTTACTGGAAAATTATGAAATATCCTTTTTTTATGTGTGTGAATAGAGCCTTTAATGCTTGAGGTTAAATGAATGGTGTAGTTTTTGGCTAGGTGTCAAAGACTTAACAGAACTTGTACTATAGTCTTCTCAAAGGAAAAAACAAATACTTTTACACTGAGGTATTTGGAAACAGGTGTGCTGAACAATTACAGAATGTTACAGCTCTTGGAGGCAGCCCTCCAAGAAATTAGGTCTGAATATGTATGGCAACACTATCACATTGATAAAACTTCTACTGCCAAATCCCACCGGACAGGAAAAAACCTGAGTGGAGCACAAGGAGAAGATGTGATCACTATTATGTCAGGGCATGAAGCAGCCAGAGTTGCTGCCGACAGGTCTGGAAGGAAAACAATAGAAAAGTTTCACTTGGGGTGTGGTTTGGAGCAAGAGATCAGCACTGACCGCTCCCACTCCCAGAGCCACCACCCTGCCTGGAGCAGCAAAACCCCTCCTGGGCGCTCAGCACGTTCAGCAAAGTGCTGGATGCAGCCATCGCCGCTTATTTAGAATGCAGCTACACAGGTCCACTAACTGAGCAGCAACTGATTGTCCTCTTTCCTAAAGCCCCCCATCCACATTCCCATTTTACCGTATCTCCACCTCCTTCCATTCTCTGCTGAAAATCCACTCCTCCCTGTTTCTCCTTCTTGGTTATGATCTAAGGCGGAAAAACTCTTCCATAGAAGTTGCAAAGCCAAGCTTTCACTTCCACCTGCTGATTTCTAAAAAATATCCAGAAATAGCAGCAAGCATTTCAAAGTTGTTATAGGTCCACAGAAAAGGAATCCAGCCTTCAAACCACCCCCTGAAATATGCTCCTGCTTTTACAAAAATTGCTTATGTCCCCAGGAACATCTGCATAACAAATCTTTACCCGGATCTCTTAACTTCCTTTGCACTTTTGTACTTCGAGAAATATATTGTCAGAAGCAAATTGGTCTTGTTCATCAATTCTGATTTATCTGCTACCTCGAGACAAGGTGATCCCACCTCTTCACCCCACAAATCCACCATTTTACATGTGCAGTGCTTCCATGTGGCATAGAGGGGAATTCCTCCCTGACTCTCTGCACGCTCAGGTTATGCCCCTATCATTATTTTAGTATCTGTAGCTACACATTTTATTACTGGTCACAAAATTATTCCTCTCCATTTTCAAATTCAGCCACTCTCTTTGACTCTGTGCCCTCCCATGGCAGCGGATCCCAGAGACAATTCTCCGCCTCTGCCAAGGCTGCAGTGGAATGTTTAATGTTGAAGGATGAAAACACATTATCTGATCTTTGATGTTTAAAGAGAGGGGAGAGACCTCCAGACCTTTCTGCATATTATACAGTGTAACACATTTGTATGCTCTCAGCAGAACTGGCATGTCTTATTCAAGGTCAGCTCTGCTCCACAATCTCCAGTCAAGTAACCTCCCTCCCCAGGTTTTCGTATTTTAGTTGTAAACCAAGTTGCTAAAATGGTAAGCTGTGCTAAAGCAAATGGGCAAATAGAAACAAAACCTAATACTTTGTCCCGCTGCTGTGTTTCTCTGAAAAGATGAACTTAATAGCACCCTACATGCATGGACTAGAAAGAGTGGCAGCCCCCGAGCTCAGAAATGCACACACACTCAGATAAGATGGGGTAAGAAGTAATAGAAGTAATATTGCTTTACAATCTAAGACTGCAACATCTGGCACTTGAAACACCTAAGAGACAGAAAAATAAATATTTCAGAAGTATCCATGATCCTCTTTGGGCTTGTCAAGGGAAGGGATGTTCTCACCCAAGACTGGTGAGATTTCCTAATCTTATTATGGCTTCTAATGGGGCAGAGTCCTCCTAATCATCACTTTATATTGTGAATTCTTATCAGATGCTATTAAAAAAAAAAAGTATATTTTTCTTGAGAAGACTATACTTTATTTCTAAAAGAAACCAAAACATATGACTACTATCATTCTGTTTTGTGCTAACCAAATGGCTTTAGACATTATTTCTTTAAAAGAAAAATAATAAAAAAGAAATTTTAGCTCTCAATCAAAGGATATCCACCTGCTGTGTTTGATCGTTACTCTTTTTGGATCTGCCATTCTGGACAACCTCACATTTGGCTGGAAAAGTGAACACCAGGTTTAGATTAACCACTGATTCTTTTGGTAGTGATCACAGAATAGTCTGAGCTGGAAGGGACTCACGAGGATCATCAAAGCCTAACTCCTGGCCCTGGACAGGACAGCCTCAAGAAACACACCAAATGATCAATTATGGGATGAATTATTAATTTCTTTTGTGTTATTGGAGGGATGGACAGTGAAAATGGAAACTCAGTACCAACCCTACTGATCAAACATAACTACCACATTATACTACTGCATTCCATATGTATAAAACTATACACACACAAATATACACTCACACACAAGTTCTGTTGCACCAGTTCTTTAGCAATCCTTGTTGTATGTAAATGTAAGTCATTATAATCCCCATACAAAATTAATTAAAGTCAGAAATTCCCACATTTGTATTTTCAGAGGGTTACCAGATAGGATTTTAATTTGACTCTACTGTCTTTTCAAAATAAAAGCTCTTTCCCTAACATTTATGAGGCCTCTAAGATTAATTGCATTCATCTTTATCAAGTCTTGAAATGGGCTGATATATTTAAATGAGCTAAAATTAAAAGGTTTGAGGCAACTGAAGTCTCTTCAATAAACTGAAGAAAATTTTCCAAAAGACTGTGGAAGCAGTGTTGACCAAATCTGTAAAGAAGAAAGATTTTAAGCTAATGAGTTGCCAAGTGGATCCTTTTCTTAATATTCTTCCTCCCAAAGAATTACTGAGTGAAAGGCTTAAAGAAGATGAAGAGAAATTTGAATGTTACCCACAGTCTATAAATAAGACTTAAATTAGTCTTTCATTTGGCCTGTGATAATTCTATTATATATCCTGCCTTATTCTAATGTCTTTGTCTCACCTTTCTGTGGCTCTCCACTTCCAAGAGATGTGATTTGGACTACTGGAGGAGACCTGGAATGTGTTTGAGCCTATTAAAAAAGATGAAGTACATTGGTACTCTTCTCCACTTGATTTTTTTGGGCGAGGTTTTTTTGGTTTTTGTTTTGGTTTGGTTGGCTGCTTGGTAGGTTGGTTTGGGGTTTTTTGAAATTATTGTTCTTGGTTTTCATGGTTAAATGTTGTAAGTATTTTAAGGTTTACCCTTGGAAATGGTAGTCAGGGATGGTGGGTTCAGCTCTGAGCTCTGTCACAGCCTCAGGAGGAAGAAGCAAGGAACCGGAGTGGAGGTGGCTGTTCTCCCTGGGTCCTAACCCCTCTGAAACAGGCACCAAGCTGTGGTTTGTGGACCCCTGAGGCTCAGAGAAAGACAAATATAATGAATGTCAGGTTGTACCAAGAGCAGCATCACCACTAGAAAATTGCTGGAGGACTCTGATCAGTGACAGATTGTCATGTAGGTCAGTGAAAAGACGCTTGTACAGCAAAAGAAAATACCCTCTTGTGGAATGGCCTTCTATGCCTGAACACTATTTTTTCTGCATCTGGATTCCCAGACAGAAAAGAGATGGAGTCATGGGAATGCTGGGAATGTTTCACACCTTGTCTTCTCTGCTTATTTTATAAACCAATAAGCTCACAGACTCTTTCTGCAGAGTTTTTTCTGTATCTGCAGGCAATGTTGGTCTTTTATGTGCTGTTGTGAGGAGCGTTGAAACAGTGATCTCTGGTGAGCTCCTTCTCCCCTCTGGGCTGAGCTCTCCAAAGCATAATCCGTGGGTTTGAGTAGGGAGAGCAGCTCTGGCCCACACCACGTGTGGGAACTCTGGGCTCAGGTTGGGACGAGATGCAACAATTTAAAATGAATGCAAAACTTAGAGACACTCAGGGCCTCTTTCTTGATTGTCCCAGACTCTTCTTCCAGGTGAATCTGGGACTGGAACACAGCTGGGCCTAGAGGGCCAAGATTTACAGGTCTTTATCAACCCACTTACTAGAGGCCAGGAGCTAAGATTTGCCTTATCTCAGAGCTCAATATTGCTATTGTCTACCACACAGTGTGGTCCATAGATGTGCCCAGGAAATTCATCTGGTGCCATAGAACCAGGTGATGTAAAAAATTAGTTTTCATTTAGATCTGTGACAAATTCACATAAGAACTGCACTTTTCTAATGGCTGCAATGAGGAGGTACAAGCCATGGCAGCTCTAGGAAGGTTCTTATGTTGACAGAAGCAATGACTCACCATGCGACCATGGACAAATTGTTCAATTTTCTTACACTTTAGTCAACAAAACTATAAAATTATTAAAAAACAAAAAACAAAAACATAAAGTCCCCAGATTTGACTGAAAAACAAATCCTCCTCTGAGCTCAGCTGGTGAATAAATGACAAAAACAACAAGATGAAACCTGGGTGTAACCCACAGCTTTGCCAAATATACCACAAAAATATGGAGAGGTAGAGAGGAAGAAAAGGCAGGGGAAAAAAGAACAGCAGGCACACTGAAATGCCCCAAAGCACATGAAATCATATGAACAGAAACAAGTCCAACAAAAGAGAGTATGGATGCCCACAGGGTGGTGAGTAGGAGGATGCATTCCAAAGAAAAACAGCAATCAAATGATCTAATGCTCTTTTCATCACAAAGCAGCCTTTAAAACTAGATAGTGGATGCCTCATCCTTTCATGGGATGCAGTGTGACAACTATTTAAATGTGTCTGGAAACAGTGCCAATCAGGCTTTATCCCAGTTATTGCGTGGGGTTTGTCCAATGGGAGAAACATGGGTGCCTAGAAGCCACCAACGCCAATCAGCGATGGTGCCCTATTTAAATCTACTCCGTGACACTCTCTTTGCCAGGGCCCCATGAAGAAACCAGGGGAGCTCAAGCATCACTGACGCGGAGCAGGTCCTTGGAAAGAGAGCAGGAGGAGGATGCCTCAGTTCTGGCTGCAGCAGCTGTAATGGAGTGAGAACATGAAACAGGCAGGAAAACAATGAATAGCGGAAAAGTCAAAGTTAGGCCTGCAGCAGAAGAGAGGCTACAAAGGTATCTTCAAAGGGTTTTCCGGGGGATAAAAAAAAAGGAGCAGACAACATACATATTAATGAACCAGAAACAATATTGAAAAACAACCTATTATCCTTACTCAGATCAAAAGAACACGAAGATTAACACCTCAGACATCAGACCCCTGAAACAGGAGAGTGGGTTTAGCAACAAGCCTGCTTCTCCCATCTTTGTTTTTGTGACTAGGACCAGGCAAAGAGGGGACAGGTTTGTTTTGAGGAGCATGTGAGACTACAGCTGCATAGCAGAAGGTTTAAAAAAAAGGCATTAAAACTGAGAAAAGACTCAGTAAAATCTGGATGAGTATGGGAAGGTGAAAATGAAAATTATATGGGCTCCAGTGCCTTTCCTTGCTTGAAGAGAGTGCTGGAGAACTCAGGGAAAGATGTGGAATTATCTGCTCACTCCTCAATAAACTGCCAAAGGGCTTCCTGGTGGCTGCTAATCTCCTCTCCCATCTTTCCACCACAGAGCCTTCTTCTCCTACAAGCCTGTGAGTCTGCCAGGCCTTGCAAGAGAAAGAGAGGCCAAGAGCGCTCATCCCTGCAAAGGCATTTTTGTCTGAAAATCAGAGCCATTCTCTGCTGGGGGTTGTGTCCATTTGCAATGACAATGGCTCCATGATCTGACAAGTCTTTTCCGTATTTAACTTCTTTGATAGATAAAATAGCAATCTGACCAAATTAGATTGGAGACCCTGGTGCATGAAATTATTCCTGCACAGTCAGGGCATTTTTGATAATGGAACAAGAGCTACTCTAGAAGGGGTTACAGTGAAGAAAATGTACCTTTGTGATGGCAACAGAGACACATTCATTCTCTGCCACAGACTTCATAACAAAAACCCTTCTTTCTAGACACATTTGCTAGCAGCTCACATTTGCTCAGGGCATTGAACTTCACATCTTCTTTCTCATTTTCTGGACTCATTTTCATACATGCATTGATGAAGAAATAGGGTCAAAATATAAAGTTAGAATTGAGTGCATTTTCATCACAGCCCTGATGCTTCAGAAATTATACAATATGGAAACCAACAGGTTGGCCACAAATGGGACTGAACAAAATTTCCACCTTCCTGAGTCCAACAGAAGTTTTGCTGCTGATGGCAAAGATTTTCACTCTATTTAATATGCAGGATTCTTTAGGGTAGAGGTACTTGTCTTAGTTTTGCTACAGCCATTTTCATCATTCCAGACATTTAAAAGATTACCCAGACTTCTCCCATCTTTGATACAAAGAAAGTCACTAGTCACAGGGTGGAAGATAGAAAATTTGAGACAGATTTGAGGAAGAACTTTTTCAAGATGAAAGCGAACAGCCACTGGAGCAGCTGGCAAAGCAAACTGTGGGTCCTCCCCCTTCTAAGATACTGAAAAACTCTTTTGGACCCACCCCTGGGCACCCTCATCTAAACTGAAGTGTTTGAAGCAGGACACTGGACTAGATGAACCTTGGAGGTCCCTTCCACTCCAAACTGTTGTGTGGATCTGCATTGCAGGATTTTCAGTAACTTACCACATAACTGCACTGCATGGATTCCATCTCTGCCCTTACTAGTCTTCAGACATTACTGAAGACAGTGTTAAATACGAAGAATAAAGCCAGAGCTGATGAATGAAATCAGAACCACTTGCAGGAAGATGCAGACTTTGGTCCAAAATGCTGTTTTGCACAGTAGAAATGCTGACATGCTAAAAGACTCATCATTTAACTAGACCCTCATATATTTTACTAAACTTTTTTTGCAAAACTTTGGATAGTTGGTGTGAAACCCACTCCAAACTATTCTTTTTGCACAACAATAAGATCATAAAAAGCTTTGGTTTACCATCAAGAAAGTAGAGGAGCAAGTTCTGGGTTGAGCTCTACCTTCTTCAGCATCAGTAGTGATAAAATTTCACAGTGAGGAGGGACAGGACCTTTTCCAGTGCTCTTCTGTCTTGCAAAGCTTCTTCCTCTTCAGACTGAGTGGGAAATTTTTGCATGAACAGACTGATGTCTGACATTTCTAATGATTGTTGGTTAGGCCAGACTTGAAATACCAAAGCCTTTTTTGTATTATTTTTGTATTTCTATCTCAAATTCTCCCCCTCTCCAGATTTTCTTACCTTCTTTTTCCATATATTCACCCTCTGCCTCACTCCTAAGAAGGTAAGAAAGAAAGATGTAGAAAGTTGCATTATTGTGTAGGTGGGAGGAATTAGCAAGCAGTTTTTTAAATTTCCATTTCTGCTGCAATCAGGACTGTTCTAGTTTTATACACAAAACCAGCAGGACCCATTTTCCAGTCTTTCTTATACCAGTAAGTAAGTTCCAGATGCCTCCTGAAACCACAGAAGTTTTCATGAATTAACCAATCAAAAATTCCTATTTATTCAATTATGTTTAACACCAAGGAAAAATATATAGACAATGGTTAAATGTATGATGGAAAATAATGAAAAAATGTTTAAGCAGATGAGTCACAAGAGATCATTGCTCCCTGAAGTCTAAGACGTATCCCCTTGTGGGGCATGAAGAGGTAACAATGGGTCACAGAAGATGAATACCTCACAAGGGGTGTGTATTTAACAATGTGGAAATTTTGCAGGAGAAGAATTTTTTTTTTTCTTAAAGCAGCAGGGCTTGCCTTTCAAAACTTTGGGAAAAATGTGGTACATCATGGTCTGAGGCAGTATGTTGCTACCAGCCCAAGGTACAGGGAAGTTTTTTCTATAGGAGTTTCAGGAAATTTTTGTACCTAATGGAGGTTCCAATGATCACTGAATAATAGGACAAAGACATGACCCCCCGACTCCTCTGACAAAATATGCAGTTATTTTCTGAGCTACCTGTGAACTGAGGAAAAAAAAAAAAAAAAGAAAAAAAAAAGAGGTTTAAAAGACAGATGGGAGGGCTGATTTCTTAAAATTCTAAATGGAATAGAAATTCTTCCCGGACTTCAGTATATCCATCACTCAAGTGATGCAGCTCTCTTAAAAAGTCCAACCGCAATTCCTCTGACTCCCAGGCTGTGGTTTCAGAATGGGCCCAGAGGTTAAATGAGCCAGCCCTTACAGCTCATGCTTGAAACTCAACAGCTCTGAAATTCCTCCTTAAAGGCTGCCTTCACACAGGAGCTCAGACCCACTAAGGAAGGTCTGTTTCTATGCTGTTATTCAGGAAAGCACCATTGCTCTCCAGTGCAAACCGTATTTCTGTATAAAATATGTTGTATCCTCCTGACATTCATCAGGAGTCAGAGTTTTCAGCTGCCTCCTTAGAATGTATTTTTGAGAGCACCCATCCACAAATCAACTAAAAAAAAATTATCAGGTTTTCAATACAGGCAAGAAAACAGTGCGAAGTTTTCCCACAAATAAGGCCAAAAGTCTCACAAGAGCTGGAGACAAAAGAGTTCTGATGAAAATTGTGGCTCCACTTGTGGGCTTCAACCCTAGACAATCTGGCACTCCAGTGCATTAAGAATATTCCCTCTTTTGTCTCTCCCATCTATCAGCCTCCAGCCTCACTAGCAAAGACCATAAGCTTGAACTTTAAAGAATTAAAGTTAACACTTACTTACACTTATCAAGTTCTGTGTCAGATATGTGTAGGCACTTAGATGTGACACAGACTTCATTCCTCCTACTACCACAAAAAGAGATCCTTCTATTCTTTATTGTTATCCTAACCCAAGTGTAATTTTCAAAGCTCCTAAGCCATTTATGGTCTAGGAAATGTAAAGGCCAAATTGTGTCGGCCATTTATTTCTACAGAGAACAGCTAATCAATTCCTATTTGAATTTAATCCAATATAACAGTTGCAAAATATGTTCTATTGGCTGTTAGTGCTCTCTGGGGATCTGCCATGTGGTCCATGTTTTGAGGTTTTTTTTCTTTCAGCTATGAAATACTTCACTAAAAGTTAACTTTAAATTAAAAAATAGAGACATGTAATTTAGGTCAGGGACTGGACTGAGATTAAGAAGACTAGAGTTTTGTTCTTGATTGCACAACTGACCTCTTGTGTAGGCTAGGACAAGACACCTTCTCTTTGTCTGGCTTATTTTGCTCTGCTTTTTTGCTTTTTGCCCTGTTAAATAAAAAACCTTCAGTGAGGTAAATCATGTCTAACCGACTTGGCTGCTTCCCACAATAAAATGACTGGAACTGTGGAAAAGTACAGAGGAGCAGACGTCATTTACCTGGACTTTAGCAAGACCTTAAGCACTTTCTCCTACAGTATACTTGTATTCCAGTTGAAATCCACAGCTAGAAAGCATGTACAACTTGTTGACTAAAAACCTGGTTGGACGTTCAAGGCTCAGAAGCTTATGAGCAATGAGTCATACTCTGAGTGCCTGCAATGGGACCTGGACTGTTTAATAACTATTAATGTCACGTTGGACAGACAGTGCAGATGCTATGTACCTGCAAACCAAGCCTCATTCAGCTCATTTCATTGCACACACATTGAATATGTGAGCAGGTCACAACACACTTGAGAAACCACCCTCATCAGGATAGAGCTGAGAGACTTTGCTCTGCCATGAACCCCTGTGCCCTCACTGTCTCTCTACAGAATACTCAGGAAAGTAGCTTCAAATCCTTCCTGAGAGCTGTTCTGTGTTGTTAAGAAGCCAAAGTATTGCAAGGTGCTTAAATAATCGCTGTGCCAAAGAATAGGAGCAAGCAATGGAGAAAAAGGCTTTTTAGCCAGGTGGCTGAAGGAGCTGCATTTCACAGCCTGCTCCACGCAAGAGAAGAAAGAAGAGCCACACACACAGAGCTGATACCCAGGTGAGGCAGGGGTGCTTGCAGGATACAGAGGTTCTCATCAGATGTGGAAGGAAACCTGGCTTCTGCCTAATGTGTTGTGGGCACAACGATGCCCTTGGGAAGAGACTTTTGCCTCTGCAAAACCCTGGGTTTCTGCCCCTGTGCTAAGGGCACACAAGAAGCTTGGGGGGGGTCACTTCTCAAGTAATAGTCATGTGTGTATATATATAAAAATATATATATATAGCATTCCCCACACCAGCTGCTAGGTAAAAAGCTGTCACCTCTGAAAACCTGGCAAATCCCAGTCCTTTATTTCCTTTACTTTTCCTCCTCATGCTTTAAAATGAACATTTTTGTTTTGGATGAAATGGAATGTATGTTTGCATTTTACACTAAATAAATGTTTTCAGATTTCCATTTTGGCAAGAAAAACAAAAAACGAAGTTCCATTTGGTTTGACTCTAACTTATTTTTTTCCTCCCTCTTTTTTAGTTTCGGCACTCTAGCTGAAAAAAATCACAATTATTCTCACAGCCTTAGTCACACGTTTTCCAGGCAGTGCCTGAAATGTTTCCTTTCAAATCTTTGCAAGCATTTTATAGGTTGTCATTTCACTGCTGCTTCAAGAACAAGAGACTGCAATTCTTCCAAGTGAACAGCTTCGATGACTTTCCTGACTGATGCAAATGTGTTACACTGTTGACAAATACTAACCATGAGAGATGACTTGGCTATAGCTGTTTGCTGTAACTGGTATTTCCCCTGAAAATTCTCTCTTCCCCCTTCCCCTCCTGTTTTAACAAGTTAGGGTTTAATAAATATTTTTTGTATGCCTTATCTTTTATCAAGACAAATAATAACTAATCCGTTTACAAGAACCATAGTTTGTGACTTAAATGGCTATAAATTATTCCCTGATGAAAGGCCAAGCACCAAGTGCATGTGGAGACCAGACTATCTCCTGCCATTAAAACACACTGAAACACATGGACAGGGTAACATGGACATTTCAGCTATAACTCTACATATCTTAATTTCAGAGAAGAAACAGTGAATGCTTTTGAAGTCCCAAGCATGTCAGTGTTTAAGAGACAGTGTTTGGACAATGCCATTAATGTGCCTTTAACTTGATCAGCCCTGAAGTGATCAGGCAGAATAGATGATCCCTGTAGTTCCCTTCCACCTGAAACAATCCATTCTACTTATTTCCTTAAGCACTGCCAACAGCTGTAGCCCACAAAGAGCCATGTAGTTCCCAGCCTGAGGAATTTGCAATCTAAATTAACACATGATAAAACATGTGAAGAGACGCAGTGGATTGCAGAGACAAAAGTCTCAAGCTGTAAAAAATGCAATTCTGCCCCTGCCCCCTCGCCAAATGCTTGCTGTGGGAAATGCACCTATACTTATGGACCCAGGGCTTGAACCAGCTCCTTTAAAAACACAGATTAATAAAAAGATAATGGTAGCAATCACTGCGGTTTAGCTGCCACAGTTAATGCTAACAGGCTTCAAGAGGGAGCAAATCTGGTGAATCCTAACTCTGACTCCATGTTCAAAAGTGGTTCTCAGCCACATCAAAATTACTACAAGGGAGAGAATTAAAACTGCAAATAAATTACTTTTTAGAACTACTAATCCACATGGATTAACAGCCATAACTCAATTTTAGAGAGATGACTGGATTTTCATAACACATGCAGACACACACAAAATAGACATCAGGATATTTGGGCTCAGTTAAATATTTAAATAAGATCAAAATAAAATTAAAATCGTTTTTGTATTTCATATTTGTGTTTTTAATTGACTGGAAAATGGAAATAAGACATTGAAATACTGTGTTAATATCTATGCTATCTCCACTAGCTACACAAAGATTTGCTTCTGATTTTAAAGTTTCTCAGCCCAAGAAGATGTAGATTTTCTTGGCAACAGCTGCTGTGTAAAATATTCTGAGATAGAATTTTTTATCATAATTAATAATAGATGAAAATTTCTGCGTTTTTGATGTTCTAAACTCTATGCTGTTTGATTTACGATGTCTTTATAGTTGTTTTTCTAGTAATTCTATGCTTCTTTCTGTTGGTATAAGGGTGGTAGTCTCTTTTATTTCCCTAGTGGAGCTGGTACGGTACTCTTTTCTTCCTTCCCTTGCCTTCTTTTTCTGTAAATATGTTTCATAAAGTTCCCCTTTCTTCTGTAATGAGACTGATCCCTACGTTCTCTAAGTTTGTTGCTGTGGAATTTTTTTCTTTCTATTTTTCTTTTTCTTTTTTCTTTTTTTTTTTTAACTCTGCACAGCACAGTAATAAAACCGTGGTGGGGGCTATTGCAGCAAGGAGCGTGTTCTGCCCATATTCTCTGTAATGAATATTTCAAACTGGATGGTGACTTAATGGGTGCAGTTTGGTTTAAGGGTCGAGGTTTTTTGGCTTGCATTATGATTCTTTCCTTTGGTACTGAGGTTTTAGGGATGTATGCCTTGCAAAATTTACTGGAAAAGGCTCCACAACTGGTATTTTATGAGAAGTTGGATACAGGTGCCTACAGGTACTACTGGGTGAGCAGTCTGAGCTCTTGTGACCGTGGATCTTTCATAGCTGGGGCGCTATTGATAGCTGCAGTTAGAGGTGCAAAAGAGGTTTAGGACATTTTTCAGGAAATATTTACACCTCAAAGGTAAGTGTTTTGAATAAGTCTGGCCAGTTGTTGATATGTGAGCATAATTTTTTAAAAAAGGAATCAGGAATTTTCTTCAGAACTGTATTGATAGGAGAAGTAGTAGTGGGTTCAAACTGAAAGAGAGGAAATACAGGTTAAAAATTCTTCCCTGGCACAGGTGAGGCACTGGCACAGGTTGTCCAGAGAAGGTGTGGCTGCCTGTTGGGGGTTAGATTTGTTTCTTTTTTCCTTATAGAATTTTTTCCAATAAAGTCGCTAGGAGACTAATTACTGGATGCTTATGGGTGCTTGACCAAAACAAAGAAGCGGCGGAAGGAGAGGGTAGCACCGAGCTACACCCCGTTTTTTGATCTCTGAGAGTTTTTCTCTCGGAGGTAAAAAAGAGATACTGTGAGGTTTTGGGCAGGTGAAGGGCAGGGGCGGGGGCANACCTGGTCTGATGGAAGACGTTCCTGCCCATGGTGGGGGAGGTGGTGGAAAGGTGTCACCCTGGTTTTTTCAGCCTTCTTTGTCTCTCACAGTTTCATAGTTCTTAGGTTGTTTCTCACGCACAGGTGTTATGAATAGAAGCAATGTTTTCCTTTATTCCAGGTAGTTTACATTCTTTATATTAGAGATACAGACAGTTGTTTTGACCAACTGGATGGGGAGAGGTATCAACCTTCTCCCCCAGTCCCTGGCCTTTGTAGAAATACTATAAAAGTGGAGTCAAATCTTTTAATAAACAATACATGCCTTCTCACCAAAGTGAATGTGTGTGTGTGTCTGTGTGTTTGTGTGTCGAACAACGACAGAAAGGGGTGATCTTTAAGGTCTCTTCTATCCCAAACCATTCTATCATGTCATGCTTCTAGGAATAAAGCAGCTTCAGGGAAAAATGTTGGATACTTAACGGGGTTGGAAAGCTCTGACTTACTGCAAAGCAGGCTCAGACAAGCTCAGCCCACTGAGGACAGCCTGGGCAGGGCTGGTATTCATAAATGCAGGGAATTTTTATTTATAAATAAGAAAAACTCCCCCTCCAAATCATCTCAAAACAAAAATAAAACATAAGCTTTGTAGTTCTTTCTCAGCATTTTTGCAGCATGGAGGCTCATAAAATTTCACTAGAGAAACCACTGCTGTAAGTGCAAGGTAGGAGTAAGAAATCTCATCATTTCTCCTGCACTGTCTGCTTCCCTGCTCCCGTGTCCAGCAAGTTTAAAAGGCCATGTCCATCCTCACTCTGTAACACCCTTTAAGCAGCATTTGTGCATCATGACTGTCAATTACCTCAGAAACATCTGCAGCAGCATCACTTGTTTGGATAGCTGGCTCTTACTCTATATCCTTACAGAAGAATAAGCTTTGACCCTTATATCATTCAGCTTCTGTGGTCTGGGTTTTCTTTTTTTCCATAAAAACTATATATTTGCCTATACTGCAATGTGCCATATGGGTGTACTCATGGTAGTGTGGCTTTTTTCTACTGGCTGCATTTTTATTTGTAACGCTGCACTTTCCATAAAAGGCTTTGGCAAAGGCAATGGAGAATCATAGTTTAAATATAATAATACTAATTTACCATCCTCCCTTTCTTCCTTTTTTTTTTTTTTAATTATAAGTTAACAAACAACTGCTAGTGCAGACACACTAATTTCTTCTTCAGTAATCCCAGGAGATAATATTCTGGCATTTCTCAGTAAATTGGGCCTTCTAAAAGTTATGTCTGGGTGGCCCATGATCACCTTTGTAGAACCAGGCTGTTCTCAGGCAGCATTGTTATCTCTTTCGTAAAAAAAAACCGGAAAAAAAAAAAAAAAAAAAAAAAAAAA
>WBMY01010596.1:547842-558727 GCA_013397315.1 Donacobius atricapilla | reverse complement strand
AAACAAAAACAAACCAAAAAACATTCAGAGAACTGTGTGTCCTTCAAATCAATGCAATTTTCAATGCTGGTCAGGAAGTTAGAGTTAGGCATATTAAATAACATCCACTTTTATTTCAGAGCTACTATCACTGCTGTCTTAGAACTTGACAATTGTTACCTGATACTGTTATTTGACAGACTGTTGATCTGTTAATTTGAGAAATGTTATTACTACATTAATATCTGGCATTTATACAACATTCCTCATCCTGAGGGATCCGTTCATGTTACTCAGAGCCTGACCAGGCACAGATTCATCTCCAAGAACAAACTTCCCCAGTGGATTCCTGTACATATTTTAGCATATTGCAACCAGTTCTGTGCAAAAAAAAGGAAAGATGAGGAAATCTGTAAAATGCATGTGGCAGTCTGAAGCATCAGGAACTAATTGAGGCAATTAAATACTCCAGGCAAGGATTGGGCCTCACCCTTTGTGGCAGCAGAAATAGAGTCATGCACCAAAAGAAATTACTTTGTCTGAATGTGGTAAGAGAAAATGCATTTTACACCCGACCGCAGCCTCTGTGTAACAGTAACCTAATATTTGTAACAGTGATGAGTTTGGAGAAGTCTGATTCAAGCAGGCAGGAAAGGATGATTGAAAAATAGGTACTAAGTATTATCTACTCTCACAGACCCGCTGCACTAATGCCCCAAATTTCCCACACTCCTTCTTTTTCAGTTCATCTGAGATCGGAGGACCAAACTGGGCCTTACACCTCTTTATGCAGTTATGTTCAGCCTGCTGGAGGATACAAACAGAGCTGATCCACAAAAAAATGGCCCTGATTACCAAGGCAGGAAAGCCCCTGGATGAAGCAGGTCTCATTTGTGAATGCTCCTAAAGATGACCCCTAAGTGCATGGTATAATAACAGCAGCAACAATAATAAATACTACTAATAATGACAAATGATCGCTTCTATAAAAATAAGAAAATAAGCAGCAAAACTTGTACTCATCCTTACACCAAAATACAGAAAAAATTACGTATATTGAGCCATTGACTACTGCAGCTGATCACAAATTTTAGGTGTCTTGCAAAAGAAAGTAATTGTTTCCCAATTTTCCTGGCAATGCAATAACTTTCTAACACTGATTCTAAAAGTCCGACTAGGCAATGTACAAGCAATGTACAGACCCACAGCTGCCCCAGGGGTATTCTAAACCTGATAAATATGTTTATTACAGGTGAGCACTTGAGGCACACAAAGGCCTAAAAGTGGCTCCCCTCTCCAAAAAACTTGTGAGCCTCTGGCTTAGGAGAAGAACAAGGAGAACAACCTTGTTGAAGTGAGAGGAGTACAAGCAGAAAAATAATTCCTGTGACAGAGTTTGGTCAGGTTAGTAGGATATCCAAACACTCCATGGTTTTTAATAACCATAAAAAAACAGTAGTTCATTATGTGTTTTACTTGGAAATGTAGCCTCTTGGCAGTTACAGATCCATTAATACAATTTATTCAGCAAAATATTTGCTTACTACTGATTCAGAAGGCAGGTCAAAGATTCACTTGGCAATCCTCTGTGTGCATTATCTAACCTCAACCTTCCCTTAAAATTTCTCCATTTACAAGTTCAGATGAGATAACCACCTACAACAGTGTGACAGATGCCAAGAGAATTCCAGAAGAATTCCAAAGGTGCTCACTTAGTCATAAATGTTTTGAGCATAAATTTCAGCGTTAATAATTCTGAGAGCATAATTCTAACAGTCCAACAGTTTATGGATAAAAATTGCACGGTTTATCAATAAATGTGAAAGTTCCATTTGTTCTATTACACCAACTGAGATCATTTTTCCATGAAATAAATTTCTTTTATGTGCCCGTTAACATAAGATTTGAAGGCAACTCTTGAGTCATCAAGGCCAAACAACCTCACAACTATCATTAACAATCACATCACACTATCTCTTATACAGAGATAGGCTTAACTGCATTTTACAAGCAGTTCCATTTTTATTCCTGCTGCATCCCAGAAGATGCTGCTCAAAACTTCAATCATTTAATTTTTGAGGACTTTCTTTTGTCTTCTAACTTCCTGAAGCTTTTGCATCTGGTTAAATGCATTTTATCTTTTATCCTGGCACTGCGTTTAACTCCACTGGTTAATTATTTTGATGCTGTAAGCACAGACATGATAGAAAGACTACACAACAAAAACATACAGCCCAAAGAGCATCTACAAAGCTCTCCATCCCTCTTCCTTTTAAATACCAGTGAAGAGGAGAACATAGCAGGGAGGAGTATAGTCGCTCAATCAGTTCACTCATTTTGTGTTACTTCTGTGGTGCTCTTCATGCAGAATGATCACAAGGAACTTCACTTTAAAATTAAATTCAAACTCTCACCAAACTGCAACAGGAGGAAAACAGAATAAAACAAATAAGTCTGGTCAAGAATAAGGCTTAAAAATGCAAATAACCTATTAACTGTAAATAGCTTACACTGTCTGTATACGTATGCACTTCCAAGCACAAGGGAGAAATTATATACGTACATGAAAAAAGAAGGAATTAACAATCCATGCTGCTTCAGGAAGATTGTGCACTTCATTCTTGAGTCACAGAGAAAACTTGCCTTAAAATTGACCCACGTTCAAGAATTTAAGACCTTAAACTACCATCCAGATTAACATAGGTAACAAGGCTGGTCTAACATAGCTAAAATCTCTCAGAAATTCAATGATGATTCAGTGCATGGGCATGTGTTTCTCCATGGATTTAGTGCGGGACCTTACCCATTGGGAGAAAAAAGCATGGCACAGCATTCCTTGTCCTCATAAATACTGGAAACATGCAAAGTGCAAACTAGCTAGAATTGGCAGGACCCAAATCTGTTACAATATCATATTAAAAGGCTGCAACTACTGTGAATTTTATGGATCATGCTGCACTAGCATTTTGCTAATGTTTTGCCAGGGAGGTAGAGAAAATAGTTGTAAAACTTCCCCGTAGAAGTGTACACTTGTACCTTAACAGAAAGCCAGGGAGGAAAATCAAGGAAGAAAGCAACTCAACCAGCTACAAGCAACCGGCTACAAGAACATTGAGGGAACAATCACACACAGCCATTTCTTTCCTTGTCATCCCACCATTCTGAGCAGTTTTCTATGCTGCAAAATAAGAGATAAAGAGAGGTTTAAAGGTCTCTGAGAGGTGGTCAGAGAGGGGTAAGCTCTGAGGAAAGAGTGTGAGCTGTTGTGACTGTCTCAACAGTGGGGTAAGGGAGAAGCAGCCTGGGTGGCTGAAGATCCAGATCTTGAAGAGATTTGAAAATGTCACGTGAACACACTTTGGTGCTGTAAGGGAGAAATTGTGACACAGAGCTATTCCTGTTAAGGGCCAGTATTTAAGATCACTGGACTAGGTAAGGTAGAAGACCAACAGGACCATAGAATCACTGAGTCACAGAATGGCCTGGGTTGGAAAATACCTTAGAGATCACCTGATTCCAAACTAGGAACCTTCCACTGGACCAGGCTGCTCGGAGCCACATACAGCCCGGGGGACCCAGGGCACCACCGGGTCACAACTTCTCTGGGCAGGCTGTTCCACCACCCTCACAGGAAATAATTTCTTCCCAATATCCAATCTAAACCTGCTGTCTTTCAGTGTGAAGCCATTCCCCCTTGTCCTGTCACTCTAGACCCATGTAAATTGTCTCTCTCCATCTTTCCTAAAGGCTCCTTTCAGGTGCTGCACCCTCGGCCCATGTGGACACAGACCTTGTTCTGTGACCAAATCAGGAACAAAGTTGCTTAAAGGACATTAGAGCAAACCAGGTATTTCTGCCAGGGCTCTTTTCATTATTAAATAAAAGCATGTATCTCATAATAAAATTTAAAATAATAATTTTTTAAAAAAAACCTCTGTCAGAAAAACCCAACCATGGAATAGCTTTTCAGCTATAAAATCATACCACTGTTTTCTCTTAGCAGGTTGACTCGGTAGAAAAGTCCTTCTTGAGGTACGACAATCCAAAGGATAAAATGCTTCCAAAATATAATTTAAAATTACATCAGAAGGCATTTTGAATAAGTTCTGTGCGTTGCAGGGTGTTTGTGGGAGTGTCTCTAAATAGCTCTTTTTCCTAGACAAAAATAAGTATTTTTGTAAACTTTAAAAAAAAACTTTACCTATAATATTTCTTGGGTTTCCTAGTTCAAAGAAATTATAGAATTTAGAGTTTTAAAGGACATGAAAAATTAAAATTAAAAAATAATATACTAATTTTTTTTTTCAGCTATTGAAAGCATGTATCTAGGCTTACTGCTACATTAAAATCCAGAACGGTCTCTATGGCAATTTTCAATGTTTCTTGTTGCTGAAAAAAAATCATGTTTTGAAAAAAAAAGTTGAAAACAAAGTGTTTAAAGAGCAACATTAAGCAGACTACATCCCTGCCACTAATTAACAGCATGATTAGTAAATACTTAATAAAGGCAAGCTGGTTATGTAAAAATGTAAAATGGCTTAACATGAATTGGTACGTTTTAGGATTATCGATGAAAACTAAACAGACTGAATAGTAATGTAATTTTATCTAGTGATTCTTGAATCAAATTATAGAAGGTACAAATGAAGTTGAACATATATCTATGTAAATGTATAATTATATTTATAAAGATGCTTGTCTGGATTTAAAGCCTTTAATTAACAGGAAAGTTACAACACCTCTAACTTCATCGTTTCAGTGCTCAAAAAGTAGAGTTTACACCTCGTGAAGAACAGGCATAGAAGACAGTTCATGTTTGAGAAGAACAAAAATTTTTGTGAAATCATGCTTCAATGAATTAAAAGCTCTGGTCATAAATCTGGAGGGGAAATTAGTGTGGTAATTCAGAATAAATGAATAAGTTTCAAGGCAATTTATTGTTTGTACATGTAATTGCCAGTCAGGAGAGATAGTCTGTATGAACTGCCAGTGGCAGGAAATCACTGCTAACACATCTTGGCTACATCAGGTTCTCAGAATAGAAGGATGAAACATTTTTTGACCACAAGGTTTCTGCTTCCATCTCACCATATTAAAATTTTCTGAAAACATACTATTCATAGTTCTTAAAAATAGATCATCAGCTTTTCTTCTTTCTCATGCTATAGATATACACATGATAATACTTTGTTCTCTCCCACATCCAAATCTTCCTGCTCAATGACATAACCATTAAGCAGGATGTCTACTCATTCTTAAATGGAAGACACAGTGTATTTTTTTCAGCTGTAAATACATTTCACAAGAAGTGTAGAACTATTTTGAACTAAGACATTGTTTAGAAACATAGTCTGTCCTTTTATAGAAACATGTTCTTCAGTAAAGCCACAGCTGTAACTATTACACAAGACGAATAAAAAGCACATCTTCACAAAATTTTTCCAAGTACAAGTGTCCCACTCCCCATACTTATAACTTGTTGGAAAACAGCAACTCTAAGTTTTCCCAAACCTCATTTATTTAAAAATAAAGGCTACACCCAGGACCAAGTCCAACAGTGAAATCAGCAATGTAAACAGGATGGAAAAATCAGTTACCCTCACACATGAAGAGTTATAAAAGGTATGTGACATATGGAATCTGTATTTCAGTTAGGTCACAGCTTTGCTCTAACACTTTCTTTTACTCTTTAACCTATTAAGAAAATGTTTTTCAGTCAAGGAGATGGAGATCAAAAAGAAAACCTATTGACTGTTTAATCTGAAGCCTTCTCAGGACAGGATGTCTGTACCCAAGAAAGATGTGCTAAATAACAAATATCTAACATGTGTGAAGGATAAGTGCTTGGATTAAAAAGCAAACAAATAAAAACTTAGAAAAAGTTTATTATGGGAAACTCCAGGTTCTTTCATATTCTGTATATTCATGAGAGTAGGAAAATATGAAAACTAAAATTTTTGTGGGATGGGAAAACTGTTTCCTGCCCATCTTTGACCTCTCAGTGTAAAACTGCTTAGCGCTTTGGTTTACAGTACAAATATTTCTGGATATGGTATCCATCTGTTATGTATTAGTAAAATATTTCTGATATTCAGCATTCTTTTAAACAGCAGTATTACAATTTCATCGAGAAAGGTTAATAGCTAAGCAATAGTCTGACAGGTTTACAGTGGATGGTATTTCTGGAAAGAGTATTTGCTGTTTAGCATTTCTTAAGGAGAGCTGTTAAAATTTCAACCAAAGGGTTCCTGAAACTTCAAGATGATGTATCATATGTGGGGTTATTACACAGAGCATTACTCTTAAAATGTTTTTTCAAGGAAATTTGAATATTTTTAACACTTAAATAAAGACTTTAATGGTAATTCTGACTTCATCATGGTTATCCTTAAAGATAACTTGGTATCAGTTTTTGAAATGTTCTTTGTCTTGGCTACTTATTGATTGAGGGTGTTTATCTGCACAGTAAATTTTACAGTCCTTACAGTAATGGAATAGATGCTGTAATCTTAAGAAGGCAACAACCACACAGAACAAGAAAGGAAATGAAAAATCCCAAACTGAAGACCTCCAGGAAATGTCTGCTAAAACCAGCAAATGGATCTCATTCCCATTCCAATTCCTTTCTAGCTGTATGCAATTACTGCACTGGAGCTTTTCTTGCCAGGCTTTCCCATCCCATGATGTGCATTAATGATTGGGAAGCTGTTTTCCCAGATGTGTACACCTGGAGGAAAGCTACCCCTGGCTCAGGGCTGAGTCACAAACTCAGATGCTTGGGCTTTGGCCTCTAGCTTGGTGTTTATTCTGAGGTCCTTATAAGATCTTTAAATACTTGGGTCCTGGTCATCATCAAGAAATTTTAGCTCAGCTCACCTTTTCCAAAGTAGTTTCTCCCAAGATCCCTGGTGATGCCTGGCTGTGGCCTTTTGATTCCCCAGGGGCAAGAAAAAGGAGAGATGATCCCAGATGCCTTTTTTACTTGTTTACTGTGAGGGTGACTGAGCACAGGCACAGGTTGCCCAGGAAGGTTAGGGAGGCTCCATCCTTGTATATATCCAATATATCCAAAATCTGTCTGGCCATGGTCCTGGCAAACCAGCTCCACCCTACCTGAGCAGGAGAATTCTATCTGGGAGGTGGGACAGTGATGCTTGCAGAACTTTCCTGCTTTAAGGAAGAGAGAGGGGAACAGCTCAGGGAAATACTTCTCATTCACCCTCTCCAGCCAAGAGCACTGCTCCAGCACATTCAGGAAGAGAGGGTGCTTCAGAACAGCTGCCTGTTTCTTGCACCTGTGGGCACAAGAAAGTAAGCTGGGTAGCATTTGTGCAGGTACAGGGACATCTCAAACCCAGGGTTGTTGGGGACAGCAGAAAAAGATCCTAAATACCTCACTACCGCTTCTGCTCTAGGAACAGGATAAGGACTGCCAGACCATAAATGAGGCCGTAAATGAGATTCAGAGAGGACTGAGGGTGAAGAAGAGCAAGATCCTCAGCACAGGTTTGTCAAAATATCTCCATGCCTTTGCTTCCAGTGCTTAGTTGCACCATAGAAATCGCTGACACTGAGATGCCTTTTCCCCATCAGTACTGCAAAAGAATCCAGCAGAGCTGCCCATCACTACCTCATCAGATTTATTCTCAAAGGAGTACCTTTGCTCCTGTTTCAGGTTCAACTGAAAATGAAGCTACTGTTTAAAGGTTTCCCGAGCAGCTTTGGTTGAGGAGACACCCCCCGCAAGCAGGCCCATCTTTATGCAAAACAGCGGTCACTTACTTTTCACAAGTGCCTCAGCAAAATGTTGGCAAGGCTCACAAACAAACAGGAAATCTCACATGCAGGATTTACAATTTTAAACTAAAGAGAAACCTTGGTTTAAATGTACATAATTTTAACCTGGAAAGAAAATAAGCAAATATGGCAAAAATAAGAGCTCACAGATAGACTGCGAGAAATAAATCTTATGTACAGAGAAGCTTGTCTGGATGAAAACATTCTGAAGTTCACCGCTAGATCTAGGACCAATACAGCTTAGCATGGATGCAAAAAAAAGAGGCAAAATGAACCTCTTGCTGTTGTACAATCAAAGCAACAAACCTATTTCACACAAAGAACCAGCTAATCAACCCAGGCTGCAAACCCTGCATGACAGACTCACATATCCACTGTGAAAAGCTGTCCATGTTCTTCCCTGATTAGATTGGCTGAGTACATACGGAACTCATTGGGAAAGAAAATTGTAGCTGCAAACAAAATATATAGTCTGTCCCACCGAGTATGGCTGAGCACAAGCTGGATCATAAAAATTAAGAAAAAAAAATTGAAAAATACTGAAAAATATTACAGCTTCCCTCTATACAGCCATGCACCCGACAAAAGGCAGCAAAGAATAACTACCTTCAGTACTATGAGAAGCAGTTTTGACTTCTGTAAGAAGCACTTTTTAAAAGGGCATTACATCCACCAGACTCTTTTTCATCACGTCTCCGTTTCCAGTTTTCCATTTTGGCTCAAAATACATATGAAAGGTATCATCAGTAAACTTCTGTCATCCTTAGGGCTTGACAAAGATGTCTGGGTAGTGGCACAAAGCAGAGGTGGATCTACACAGGGCTGAAGCCACTCTGCTCAGAAAAGAAGGCGCCGTAAGGAGCTACAAAAAACCACCTCTGCTGAAGGCATTTATTCCCCACTCAGTGGGGCCTCTGAAGCCACAGGGAATGTTTGGGTCTCTGCTGAGCCTGGAGTACAGGTATCCAGGAATCCCTTCAATGAGGTTGAGGAGTGTGAATGTTTGAGATCAAGCCCTAGGGGACTTTAGAATCACCTCAACGCTTGTTTCACGTAGACTATACTGAGAATGTGAAAACTGAACTTTTTCAAACTCACGCTGGTTTCTTAGGAAAAGAACTTTTGTGGAAGTTCAGCAGGCAAGTTTCATATTCATATTTATTTTCCTACTCCTAAAAATTATTCTCTTCATTCAACCTCCATATTTGAATCTCAAAACTTCCTTCTCCCTCCACATCCCAGTTAGCCCTAATCAGACTCCCCGCGACACTCCCAGACCCCACTCCCATCAAAATAGGTTTGTGTCCTTATTCCAGACAATATTTTAATGCTAAGAATTGAAACAGAGTCTATTTTTAATTGATTTTGTCTACTTAGTCTACTAAGATTGATATCTGCCAAGGTTATCATTAGGATGGCCGACATCATAAAACATAAAACGATGCCCTCAGAAGTCTTCCCCAGCCCACTGCCATACTTCCAAAATTGGAACTACAGATATGAGGATGAGGCCAAGTGTCTGAAGGTATTATACTGATAGACTTTCAATAATTTCCCTCTTCCAAACAGAAGCATAATCACCACCAGATAAAAAAAAAACAGTTTTCAGTAAAGAACATACCAGTGTTCAGCACAAATCAGCTGGGAATTAGTGGGTGAGGTCCTGGCAATAGGAACAGCATAGACAAAAATTGCAGTCCACTCTGGGCCATCTTTTGCAAGTGTCATCAAAAAGCACTGTCTCTCTCCCTATAAATGACCTGCAGATAGATGAGAAATAACAGGAAAGATTGAGACCTGGCAGAAAGAACTGCTTGAAGTAATAGGCTGAAATGTCTTGGTCAAAAAATAGAATTTTTAGCATCTTTAGAACTTCTGGAAGTCTTCAAATTTTATTAAAAAATATAATTCAGGTCCTTTTTGTCTTCAAATTAAATAATAGAAAAAATACCTTTTTAATCTCATTGTGTAAAACAAGCAAGCAAATGGTAAAAAATGCAGATTTTCTAGCATAAAAGCCTTTCTTCCAAAACTTGTGCTACCTTTATTTTTAAGACGAGTTTCTATCTGAAGCCTGAGATTACACTTTATAATTCACCTTCCTGGTCTCAGAGTAATTCAGAAAAAAAAGTCATATTACCATGACACTGATGGTGAATATCTGTTATTTAATTTTTTTTACACCTCACTTGGTCACTCAGACCTCAGAGTAGAGACAACAGAGCTTCATCAGCAACTGATGGAGGAAGGCAGAAGTGGGGAAAAGGAGATAAGAGTACTAATAATCTAAAAGTCTTTTTGTAAGTTTGGATGATTAATGATCTTTGAAGGAATAGACAGCTCCTCACTAACACATTTGTTGCCTACACTTGGGTTCAGAATGACACACCACCAACTTCTCCTTAATTTCTCTGTGATGAGCTTTTTGTGCCCTCTGAGAGGTACTTTGTAGGACAGGGCCAAAAAAAATTCCACCTTCCTACTTGCACGAGCTACTTCCTACTTTTACCAGTTACAATTTTGATATTTAAATATTAATTCGGGCTGTGGGGACAACAGGAATTGGAAGGGTTTGGATTCTTTTGCTTTTTCCCAAACGGTTCTCTGGAGAACAAGGCACAGTGGGCGTAGGTGCTGGCATTGCCATTGCATCTCAGTCTTCCAAGCTGTTTTTCTTCCAGACTAAAGCTGTCAGTCAGGAGGGACTGGGAGAAGTGAGGCGGTGCTTTGTGATGTGGACTGAAGTTCACAAGAGACCAACTGATTTGCTCTTGTGACCTAGCACAAATTTGAAATTCCTGTCTCCAGAGGTAAAAGGTTAATGGAATAACCTATTTTTCATCTAGCTCCCTACTGCAGAACACCCTTTTAATTATTGCTATTATTTATTGATTTATAAAGTAACACATAACATAAGGTACTCAGCAAGGAAATTATGAAGCATATAAAACACAGTTAAAATGATCAAAGAGATGTCTGATCTGAAGAGATCTGTGATGACAAATATGGAAAAGCACTTCTCCATCTTGGAGACAAACATCAACTTCACCGTGTCTGCTTATGCAGACACAGAAAATACACACACAAAAGAATCCATCTGTAAGTCAAA
>WBMY01010596.1:425727-547815 GCA_013397315.1 Donacobius atricapilla | reverse complement strand
AAGGAGGGATGTTAAAAACCTCCACTGGCTTCGAAATGTGAAAACTGTCATTAAGAATCCAACTATGAAGGAACAGACACTGTAATGCTTAGTGCAAGTCAGATAACTGATCAGTGACTCAAACTTCTTTTAGTGTCCACAAAAATCACTTTGTTTGTTTTAACGCCACAACAGTTGAAGCTGCATTTGAAGCCACATTGCCCTGAAGTAACAAAGAGCCAGATCCTGCTGGAGTCAGATGTGATGCCCCAATACTCTGACCCATATCAGGCTTCCTAAAGGGTGCAAAGGTATCACCAGGAGCTGCAAGAGCAGGAAAACACCATGGATGTTGATGTGTTCCCGATGCTGCACCAGTAGGAAATGGGAATAGGGAAAAGAGAAGAGCTGACTGTGCTGGAGACCTGCTGCTGTTGTGGTCCCCTGCATTCCCTGGCCCCACAGGCACAGTGGGTGCCCCCAAGTCCAGTGTGCAAACACAACGTGCTTCCAGCTTCCACACACAGTGTTAAGGCTGCATTTGATGCTTCCCTAATGCAGCCTGGAGCCAGGAACTTCAAAGGAGCACATCAAAGCTGTTATTCACAGCAGAGAAGAGAGTGTGAAGCCGGGTGGCATTTTTTCTCTCCCCGGCGAATATGAAACTTTAGGGGGCTTCCCAAAGGACATATGATTGATTAAAAAAAAAAAGGAAAACTCTCCTTCGTATCCTAGGGAAAGAAGGGTAGAGACCCTGTAGAGGCAGATGGAGGAAGAAATGAAAATTTCTATCCATTAATACATCTCCTGGATAGCCTGCTATGCTGACAAGGGAGGGGGAGGGTGGGAGAAAAAAGAACTAAGTTTCATCTTTGTTTCATTGGTGTTTTTCTTTTTTTTTTTTTTTTAATCTGAGTCACAAAAGCTTAAAATGATGAAATGAGCATGTGCAGCCTGACTGAGAGAGAAGACAGGCAATTACTGAAACTCTGGGCCACAATATCAGCTGCCTGCTGACTCCTGCGATTGAATTAAAACAATCGTAAGAATGGTGCAAGGACTTGCCCTTGTCCTGCTTGTCTATGTGTTTATTTAATTTTCTGTCCAACTGACTCTCAAATAAATTGGGAACAGCTGCCATTTTTTTGATTCAGTAGCTCCATTACCCCCCAATGACATCATTCTGGGCACGCTCACCAACAATAGGTCATTATGCAGCAATTACTTTATTGATTTATGGAAGTTTTTAAGCTCCACCAGGAATATGCACATTCAAGGGAAAAAAGGACTTTTCCTTCCACACTGTTGTAAGGAGTGAGTTGCTGCAGTAGGCAGGAATAGTATTACGAACACAAAATAGAATTTCGATTACAAAGGGAAAAGACATTTTTGCAATTGGTTACATTGTCAAAGAAAAAATATAAGATTTCGAAGGAGGATCCTGCTGTGAACTGATGTTTAGAAACCATGATTTAATGTGGCAATTAAATGTATGATGCAAGTAAAACTGCAGCGTAACAGACTGGCAGTAAAAACATGCAATATTTGCTGTAATGGGCTGATGCATGGCCTTTTTGAGGGACTGCAAAAACCATTTAAGAATTATTATCACATGGAAACATTTGCTTTCTTCTGTTCTTACTGATATATTAGATCAGCCATCCTTTGTACTTCAGACACTAAGGGAGGAATGCAAAAACAGTGTAGTGATCAGTGTTATGATCTTTCAGCTTTTAATCATCTGCTTGGTTTGAAATCAAGAAATTTTGAAGACAACTGATGCTAAAAATTAAAGCAATTTGTGATCTTCTGCATTAAAAAAAAAAACAACCTGTTGGAACACACCAAAAAAATGTCACCGTAGTTAATAAAATAGAGCTAAACAATGGAACAATTTTATAATCTTTTAAAATAGAATGGACATTGATCGGTATGGAACCCAGACAGAAATATCCCTTTCATGAAACTTTCAGAAGAGGGAAAAAAACCTGCAAGAATTCTGTCTGAATATGTATTTGAATATTTGAATGAGGCTTATGCTTACACCTCCCAACATTTATGTATAAAACTTCAGTCACTTGCTTTTCTTTGCATTAAAGAATAAAATTTTCTTTTGCACTGGAATCTGAAACTGTCTCACTGCAGTCATCAGGAGAATAACTGGAATTTTCAAAAATCTAGAGAGTGATGCCGAAGCACCACAGTACTCAGCAAGAGCTGAGTGCCTTAGATGGATATTGAAACTTCGCTCTTTTTTCTTTTCCTGTTCCTGACTTTGATGCTTGAAATGTTTCAGTCATCCACAGAGAGGGAAGAACCTGAATCCTGTGCTTTACATGAATCATTGTAGTGATGCACAACAGAGGCTCTGATCTTCAAGGGCAAATAAGTGACAGCAGCAGGTTCCTAATTCAAAGGCTGATCAATGCAAACCACAACATTTCTGCAATGATTCCAGGTCCTTTTGAAGACCTATCCATACTGGAGACTGAAATGTGCCAGTTGTGAACATGACTTAGCCAAATATTCTTCACAATAACTTTTCTATACCAGTTGCATGTAACACAGAGAGTCAGAGGAAACAGCCTCACCTTGTGAATGATTCATAAAGAGGGAAAAACGGGTTGGATAGCTTAATTATAATGAAAAAAAAAGATGAGTTTTAGAAAACACCTCAGGAAAATTTCTTCAGGTCTGCAATCAACACCACATGGGTACATTACTATGCCTAGCAGTCTCTCATATTATGACTTGCAGAACTGGGGCTTGGCTGTAGATTGCCATTACAAGTGTTCTGACAAAGTACTGGAATAATATTTGTGATTTTTTTTTCAGTATTTTATAGATGCATTTTACAACCATTTCATTTGTTGTGATATGTCCAATCATTCTTTCCACATCAAAATATATGCTAATGTTTGAAAAGTTGGGTGTTTTTCAGCAAAATTATCCTGGATGAAAGAAATATCCTAATTTTTAGGAGGTCATGCTTTGAAATGCAAAAAACCCTAAATAGCTCATTAGATCTCTGGTACCACATTAGCAGGAATGACATAAAATGAAGCTATTATGATTAAAATAATAACATATCTGTATTGGATCATATTTTTTGCATTTCACATAATAAAATAAATCTGATCAAATTGTCTGGACATTCCAATGACATAAGTTTCACTCTCTTTTTTTCTACTTGTGACATTTGCACTTTGATTGAAAAACATGAAGGAATGTGAGATTCCTACTTCACAGTCTGATTATTCTCTAAATTTCTCCAATACAACTGTTGTATTTTACTTGCATCATCACAAAGACTTTGTCATGAAGTTAGACATGACTGTTTTAGTAATGCCCTTGTAACTGGAAATACAAGCCTGGACTCTGCGATTTCCCCACAGTGCCCATACAGTTATACAATCTTTCTTATTTTTTTGCTTATACTATTTTTACCAAGTTCAATACCCATGTGAGATTTCCGTGTGGCATTAATGAAGCCACAACAACAAATTGCATATTATTTGCAATATTTGCATATTTTTGGTTTTGTTAACTTTGCCAGACTTCTCCCATTTATAAGATCAACTAATGAGAGGACATCTCCTGAAACTGGCCAGTCAATTACTACAAAAATTAGCATTTAATTTATCGAAGTAGCACTTTCAATACCACAGAAATGCAGAGCAGTTAAAAAGCTAAACTAGAGAAAGAGCCATCCAGAGAGACATCAAGGGACTCCAGTCTCATTTCTCCTGCTCATCCATCTCCCATGGGCAGCGCAGGAGGCTTTCCTGCAAGTGGAAGCTGCAATTAAACCACAGGTATTGAAATTTAGATTTCTCATTCTGGTCACAAAGCTGGTCAGGAGTGCCAAAAAGCAGGACAGCAGGTGTTCACTCCTGAGGAGGCAAATGAACCAAGAATGAGGACAACACAGACAGAGCGTCCCTGACAATCCCAGCCTGTGGTTCCCTGAGTGCTGTTTCTGACCCCCCTGGCATGTGAGGTCCCAGACCTGGGCTGAACCTCAGTGGAGCTGACAAGAGGCTGATCCAGCTGGAAGGGAAATGGGACAAATCCGCTGAGGACCCATGGAAATGGAGAGCGGGGGCAGGGTGGCACTGGGTGCTAAAATTCCCCTCTGGCTACTGGAAATCCTTCAAAGCCAGCGAACTGGCGTGCCACCAAAACCAATTGCTACTGCCAGAACACATTTCTACGGTACATCAAGTGGCAGATTTTGCAGTCGTACCATAAATAATGCACCTTCTCCTCGAGTGAGGTGAAATGTGGTTCTACTGAAATTAATAGCACTAACTCGATTTACAGTGGCAGAGAATCTGTTTCAGCCTGTTAAGATATCCATTGATGTCTCCTGGGTTTAAGTTATGACTCCTTAGTTTAAAAATTTCACCTGGAGTTATTACTAATGAAAAGGAAATTCCTCCCTCTTCCAAGCATCCTGCTGGTATTGAGAAGGCTGCAGAGGTTACAAAACTACTTGTTTTGTTCCTTTGTAATGAGCAGGTTTTCTCATGAAATGGACATACGTCCTGACATTGGTGACTAAGTGACACTAGTGATAGAACCCCACATTCCAATACAGGGCTTGGAACTAGATCTTTAGGGACCATTCCAACCCAAACCTTTCCATGATTTCAACCAATTGATGTAATTACCCTGTGTCAGTGGTGAAATGATAAGTCTCCACAATGCCTCTGTGTCATGTTTCTACCCTGAAATCTTAGGTAAACTGTTCTCTACATCATGATTTATCCCCAAAAGGCACAGTAGGTAAGAGAGACAATAGGCAAATAACCTGCCTAATGTCCCAAAAGATCAGTGCCAGAGGTAGGATCAGAAGTCTAGTTCTGGATCTTCTAAAAAAATTTCTCTATGTAATTATGCTCACCATTTGCAGATAGTAAAGATATGTAGACAATGAAAAAGGTCAGAAAAAAATCCCTCCTTCTGTAAGGGTATCAGTCCCATTGTTTCCAGAAAAATACAGGAAGCTACAAGGGCAAACAGCCAGTTAGATAACTATAGACACAGCCAAGGGATGCATTAGCAAAAATAATCACTGCCTGTCCTCTACCAATGAAGATTTAAATTTTGCTCCTTGGCCTAGGCAGCCTGGCTTTCAGTCCTGCGGGTTTGGTTTTTTTTCTCTCTCTCTTTGTATAATTTCCAGTTGCTCTGAATACTTTCAGCACCTTTATGAATGAATGGTAACTTCACAGTTGCCTGTGGGACAGGCTTGTACCTGGGCCTGGGGTCAGATGCCAACTCTGGGAGCCACTGGGACTGTCACTGGTTCTGTAGCCATCCCTATGGCTGGTGGGGCTCAGGCATCACCATAAAAACCGATTTGTGTAAATTGGCAGAGTGCTTTCTACCCTAAACATCATTTTTCAGCTGAACTTTGCATTCCATGGAGATGCATTTTTGAGAACTAGAACTGAGCATAAAATCCCATTATTTAAGTGGCATGTACTAGGTAGGTATGGTCTAAGAAACCTGGCAGTAACTTACTCTGTTTGTGGCTTCTACTTTGTTAGACTCTGAGGAGCCATGAATCTATCTTGTCCTTAAAAAACAGAAAGAGGGGGCCTTTAAAATGAACATAATGCTTAATTTATATGCCACAGGAGCAGCATATCAAGGCCTCTGTGCTGATTAGACCCAGATGTTGGTAACAATGTTAGTGTTATGGACCAACTGCAGGTGTGGGAATAAATCCGTTTCCCTGGGACCCTGAGCAATCAGACCAGTGGTTTCTTCTGGCTCTCAGCTCACAGTTTTCAATTAGCACTACAATGGTATTGTTGTTCTCCAGCATTAGATCATATGTCATGTAAATGAAGTTGAATATACACTTTAACTCGACAAGGTGATTAAGGCCAAGGATACATATGTTCACCATTATAACATGATCAAGGTTAAAAAATAATAATAAAAAAATAGCCCTGACATGCCATAAAGTTGTTATTATTTTGGCTTATCGGTAGATTTTCACATTTTATTTTCATAAAACAGAACATAGTGCAACAGGGCTGGAGTAGAATTTGAATAAAAGGCAGACAAAAACATTGTATGTGTAAAATTATATACGTGTGTGCCTTAAGCAATACAATGCTTAATTATGGACACTTATGTTTTTATGTGACAGTCTGAGACCTGAAAACTTGGGTCGTTCTTTACTTCCTTCCCCAGTTTTCTGTCCACTCTCCTTACCTTTTCCTCTTTCATGTCAATGAATAGTGCATGCACAACTATTTCTACAGGAGAAGAAACAGAAATATTCCTGAAAAGCCATCTATGTTAGCGCAATGAATCCAGCTCATCAGTGCCAGAGGTTGTTTTCCCTATCTCCTTTGGGTTTCATGATATTTAGAACACCACCATGGCTCACTAAAACATATTAAGGGCTCTGGTAAGTAAAGGGGCCATACTCCTCTCCCACACATGCATAATTCCCATTAATGTCAACGGCCATTACCTCTGCTAAGAAGAGTGCAACTACTAATATTTTTCTTATATGTTCACTTTCATCAGGTTCTTTTTGCCAGAGCTCTGGGACTGTGTATTATTCAGAGGTAGCAAAACAAAAATAAAAGGGAAAACCTTGCGAAAGTAAAGTAAAAGAATGGCATAAGCAGCATAGAGACGGGTTCTGATATATTGTTTGCAGGACAACAAGATGATATCTCTTTTCTGGTGGTACAAGGGAATTGCAGACACAAATCCTTTAGAAATGCAGGAAATATAAGTGATCCCTGAGGTTGTCAAGCGTTACCAAGGGTTATCAAGCACCAATTACTTGCCACCATAGGCCATCACAAAACTTATTTTGGGACTTATTCTGAACTCAGGACAGTGCATAAGGACAAGATCCCACTGCTATACTGACCCAGTGAACCTCAACACAGAACACAGCATTTGTTTTCTTGGAGTGCAGAGCTCAAGAGATGAGGAGTTTATTACAAGGACAATCATCTTTTCTGCCATTTGCTCACACTCTGCAGTCCACAGTATAGGTGCTTTTGGATGTTCCTGGGCAATTGGACATGAAGTCACAAAGAAGTATCCCTGAATGAGGCGCAGCTTGGTGCCACAGCCATGAACTGCAAGTCTTGGATACTACATCCTGTTCCAACCCTTTGTTATTCTGCACATCCTGACCTCCGATGTGTCCCACCTTGCAAGAAAATGGATACAAGAGCTGACAAACTGGAATTATCTTGATGCACTTTCACCACTTCCATACTTTCCAAGGAAAACTGCATAGCACAGACCACATAAATATTCAATGAATAAAAGGAATTCTGTGGATTTCTATCAGTAACAAATATTTTCTAGATCTTGTTTGATCCTCAGTAATTCTAAAATACCTGTTGTGTACACTTCCCTTAGGTATGTCCCTTACTCTTGCCTTAAACTTTTCCTGCAAAACCCTTGTGAGAGAAACTGCACTTAGGGATCTAAAGGCCATGACAAGAATGAAGTACTGACTCTCTAGGTGTTACTGTTACATAGCCCTATACCATCGATACTATTCACAGATTCACAATTTTGTATCCCAACTTTTGTTTCAAAAGCATTGAGAAACGTGTTCTACCCATGAAGAGTAATAACTCGAGATGGCCAGAGAAAAATAAATCTGGTTGGTGTAGGATTTGAGAACTCAACATTTCTTTGCTGCACAGGTTTGAAACAAAACTTAAGGGAACTCGTATATTTCTCTATGAGGAGTTGCAGATCCTAGGAAGTCTGGGATTCATGACTTGGAGGAGGACAGGGAAGAAAAACAGTATAGAAGCGGCAAAATTAAAAGCACAAAAATCCCAGAAAGACAACCAAGCCAGAATCTTACCTGGGCTTTATTAGAATTTACATTTCAATCCTGGGAAGCCTTTGAATTTCTAGGAGTTCAGGTGTACTGAAAAAAAGATGTTGTCTGACCTGCTTCAACTATTTCTGGTTATAAAAATTGTGAGTAATATTCTATAGTGATTAAGTCATCTAGAAACTTGCCTCATACAGTTTTATCCACCCTGTATTATCTCAGGACGCTGAAAAGTCCTAGAATAGGTAATGTGGGAAATAAAAAGAAAAAATTCAGCTTTAATGATTGATTAATGGGGACCACTGGCATTCTCACTTACAGGAGACAGGTCTCACACAAACAATGTCCTCTTTGTGGTTTTTACATAGGATATGTACTAAAAATCATTCACCTCTGTTAAAAACTACTGCCTTGGTAACAATGTCAACATAAATTAACTTCAGCAGAACTGTAAGTAACAGAAGTTTGCAATGATTTAACTTTAAAAACTTACAAAAGGGCTTCAGAAATTTGTACATTTTTGAGGCAGGAAACCATAAACTTAATTTAGGGACATGGTTCTTTCTTCTGGATTTTGTGTTCTGAATGTTCCCTCAAATGCTGTGCCCTGTATGGTTAACAATTCTCCTGAACAACAATTAATCCATGCTGACAAATTTGTCGGATGTATTGAAATAATCAACTTAAGTTTCAACAGGTTATTCCCAATTTACCTGAACAGAGGCCTTTGTGTACCATATTAGCAGTAAATTATCATAATAAGAATGCTCACACTGGTATATAAAAATTGTATTAATATTTGACTTCTATATTGAAGCTTTAGAGTTCAGAGGCTGCAAAGATTTTCACTTCTCTCATGCAGCTGGATGCATTCTTAGGAATGGGGAATGATGAAGCAATTTCTACACAAGTTTCGTCTCTAGCATAGATGTTAAAAACAGGAGAACTCCTCCAGGAATTCATTCTACCAGCCATAAGAGGAATCAGGGTCAGAGGAGGCAGTACAGAAAGTGGCTACCTCAAGATCAAATCCATCTCCAATAGCATGGCCACAGTGAAAGAGAGAGGGAAAATAATACAGAACTCAACATAATTTCTTTTCTTGATTTTCAACTGTTCCACTTTCCTTTCACTTGTTACCTTACTCACTTGCCTAGACACCAGCTCACCTTTTAAACTCGTAAAAATAGTGACCACAAAGGCGAAGTTAAAGGTGCAGTCAAGTATGAAAACAAGTCAAGGCCAAGCCAAGAGTTTGTTGTAGCAAGTGTTGATTCATGGCTGTTAACCACTGGGAGTAAAAACAAAGCCAAGAAGTATGCCACTTAAAGATGACTAGGCATGCCATTTTCCCATTGGTTGGAGGAAAGGAAATCAATGGTATGGCCCCTGCTCCATAGCAATCATATCCCAGATGTGGGAGTGTATTTCAACAAGGCACCAATTAAATGGATCCTTCTGCTGTTACAGCCCCACCATGGTCCCAGCAGTTTTGGCTCTGAGCAGAAGCAATGGGCTAGTTTCATCACAACCCTGTTAAAAAATGGCAATCTGTAATTTAGATCATTCAAGGGAGGTGTCAGAACACAGAAGTTGTTATGAACTTAGGATATGTAATAAACTGAGGCCATGACAATCCTGGGTAGCTCTCATCCTGAGGTCTGGATCCAGTTAGCAAGGGAAGCACTCAGGAGCAAGGCCAGCCTTTGCATCCTGTGGAGGAAAAAGAGTAGAGAAATGGAGAAGATGCTGTTATCCTGTTTTCTTTCTGCTGACAGGAGATTAGAGAGTTCAAAGGGAAGTCTGTAGACACGAAAGCCATTTCTATTGTCATAAGAAACCCCCAACTCCCTCAAACTCCTCTGCTAATAGTTCATAACAAAATGCAAGAGTAGTTCAGGCTCTTAAAGACTTCCAAGTGTAGGTAAAATACCTTTCAAATGAAAGACAAGCACTCAGATGCAAGCCACATGCACAGCAAGCACTGTAAACAATACTTATGTCGAGTGGCTTTAATAAGTCATTTATCAAAGAACTAGAAATACCCAACTCAAAAAGACCCCTCCCAGCAATCACTAAGCTCAGTGGCTTGAGCTGTTTACACTAAAGGCCATTACTTATTCCTTATTCTTGTCCTAGCAGTGAACAATAGCAATATTATGCTGGAAAGTTGAGTAAATCTATCCCACCTTTCACCAATACCTTCAGGAACCAATGAATCCGTGGGGATGGATGGCATTATTCCACAAAGTATTGTGAAAACTGGCAGCATTGTTAGGCCCACAGTACATTATTATAACCAAGCAGAGTCAGAGCATAAAGGAACACATTGCAGGTGAAGAAAAGAGAAGTGTTCTGCAAACACACATAGAGGAAAGAATATGCTTTTTGTGCTGCTTACTCACAGTTAAAGTATAACTAATTTTCACATTTAAGCAACAGCTCCCTAAATATAGCCTTGACAAACATCTGCCTTTCCTTCATTTTCCTGTCTGTTTCTGAAACAAGCCTGACCACTGCTAGGATGATAAATTTAAAATTAAACGTAGGATGCTTGAAAATCACATATGTTTTGTAGCTATGCCTTGATTGCACTGGGAGATCTAGCCTGAAGGCCAAGCATGGCTGAGGTTGCAAGGGGAGAGAGGGGGTGGAGAACAGCGGTGATGAAGGCAGAGGATGAGAGACTGAAGACCCTGCACCCATGTCTTGTTAGTGCAAGAGCATCTCTCACTGGCCAAGCTGAGGCAATGACCTAGAATAAATTTGCCTCTCTTCTGGATGAAAAACATAGTCCTCAAGCCACCAGAAACAACTTGAGACATAAAAAAATGTGTTATAAAATCATGGATGATGCCTGAGCAATTACAAACAATGAGGGGTATGTCTGACTTATATTAATGCCTCATGCACCGGATGTGTTTGCGCCTGTATTAAACCCCAGCACATGAATGCTGTACTTCATACAGACAACACACTAGAGAGGGTGAGTGAGAATACTGTTATTTCATTTCAACCCAGTTACGGATTTTTTTTTTTAAGATGTTATATTTGACTTAAATCTATTAACCAGTTATGGATCAGGGTCTAGATTTTAGCAGTTGCCATGGGATGAACAGTGAAGTGACAGCAGCTGTAACAGCAGTTCTTATGTTTTAATGCAACTGTTCTGGAAATGAGCTGTACACACAACCCACACTGTCTATTTCTAGCCTAGAGGAGGCTTAGGAGTAGGAAACGTAGATTAAAAGGGTCTTACCATCCATTCATGCTAGGCACCTTACAACCACATGGAAAAAACAAAGTCTGGCCAGCAGCTGATAACCTCATTTAGTATTAGCTTTAACTCACAGTAAACCTCTCAACTGCAGTATCCCCCCTCTGTCATTTATATCTACTGGACATACGTGCTGAAAGTGAGCATAAAGTAACTACATCTTACTCAAATGTCATACACCCCTTAAGTGCAAATTAACCGGGCCCTGTGTTTATTACAGTGCAGCTTTCTAGACCTCCTTGGGTTTAGGGTCAGTTGGTGTTTCTTTATGAACCCCTTTATGAAAGTTTTCAGTGCTTTATAGCTCAGCCATTAAATTTTGCTCCAGGCTGAAGCTTCTTACAAAAGGTTTAGTTCTAGAAGCTTTTTTTTTTTTTAATATATTTTCAAAGAGATCTCTTTGGTCATTTTTAAAACATAAAAAAGGTACCAAAAAAAAAAGAAGTTAATTGGGTTTAGGCCATCTTTAGGGCTTACCATAACTCAGAAACAACTTAGAACTGGCTATTTTTTGTATTTGAAGCCTGTCTACTGAGTTTGTACTGAGACTTTTTATTGCATTTCTAATATGCATGCCTATAAATAAGTAGTCCTACACCTTTTTATGGTTATTACAGTTTATTTTTCACCCCCATGGGCTGAAATCCCGCTTGTCTGACTCATGGAAAGTAATCCATACAAACATGATAAGCAGTTCTAGGCCTCCATTTCTAGTGATTAAATTCTAGAGAACTAAATCTTTACTTCATTTAGTTGTGTTCTTTACATTTTATATTAACGTAGAATTTCAGTAGCGTTAAATGTTGCTTGACACTTCGGTGTTTGTACTGAAATTAATTCCTGCCCTGGCCATTCTAAGTTTTAATTGCAGTTTTAGGAGATAAGCGTGTCAGTAGTGCTGCCTAAACCCAATCCTGCTCAAACTGCATGTTTTCTGCAGGTTTCTGGTCCTGGAGTCAGGGAAGACCACAGTTTGAATGTTTAAAATCCCCCTGACATGTGACTGGCACAACAAATCAAGAGCAACATTGTCCTTGGGGCATGACAGGAAGGAGACCAGGATTGACATTTGATCTCTGTATTCTGAGTGAGCCTACCCACAGAGAGGAGCAGGAGCTCTTCCTCACAAAGAGCTGTAAATGAAACCAAGACACATTTTTCTGGAAGTCAAGCATCTTGCTTTCTCCCCTCCTGTAGTTTTTTTCACTCCTTCTACTTCTTCAGCACCTAAATCACACCTTGAACATACTTCCTCCTGTTCTTCTATCCCCCCCAGGGAATAGAAAAACCTGGTTTTTCCTTCTTGTTTGTAGCAGAAGCCCTGAATATAAGGAACTGAAGAAGTGTTTTTCACCCTCTAAAGCTCTCGAGATTTGTACAGCCAATGTCACTGGGGAAACTCTTGGAATAAATAAAACTTTTTAAACCACTTTTATGTCAGAGTTCCTATTGTTTGGGACTTAGATGCAGAATCATAATCACACAGGAATTTGTAGCCAAGATCATGCCAATACATAAAAGTACATTCTTTCACTTGTGACAATGAAGAGGACACAGGCAGAAGTTGAAGACGTCTCAACAAGAGCTACTGAACAATTTGAAAATATCAGAGGATAAGGGTTTTTGAAAAGGAGATAAATGCCAGGCTTGCATTCTCTCTTCCACAACGGCATCTTCCCAGCACTTCTACCTGCTGTGTCATTCTCTCTTCTCTGCCTTTTTGAGCCTCTAAACTGCCTGAAGAAGGAATCCTGGCTGCAGTGGTGTAAACACTACATTTTTATACATAATCCATGTGGCCAGGGAGAGATGAGAAAGTTAATGATCAATCCCTTGATGAGCAGGAGTGGATAGGAACCGGCATATTGGTTTTTAAATAAAGAATTCCCTCCATCAGCAATACAGGCTTGTAGAAGCAGCTATTAAATACAATTCTCAGAATTGCTGTGGTGTCTCTGGAATAAAGTCTAACTGAAGAGGGTTGTTAAAACTTGTCTCCTAAATTGTTTAGCCAGAAAATGCAGCCAGAGGTTCTGAATGTGTAAAGGAAAGCATATGCACATGTTCAATTTCAGATGCTTTCAGAGAAAAAATAATTAATCTTCTCTGTAATCTAGTGAAGCAAGCACATAACCCTGTGAAAAACTACACTATCAGAGGGAAGAAAGACAGGCAGAAAGACAGAGAAGAGGAATCAGCCTGGCATGGTTAAATGATTTGTTCATGAGCAAGATCCATCAGGAGACTTTAAGAATGGCCCAGCTTCCACTAAGTTCCAAAGAAGGAGTTTAACAGTTCCAAGCATGATTCTTAAACACAGGAAGTGTGTGATCCTTATGTACCTGTCAGTGTTTAATAGTTCTTTACACAGATCCCATAGTTTAGGCTAAGAATCAAAGTCTATTGGATTTGTTATTGAGGACATTTTTCCAAAATCACTGTCTAAAAAAATACCAAAGCAAATATTACAAGAAGACAAGTCAAGTCATTTGCCTTCCTGCAAACAGATTAGTCAAACACTGATAATACTTCCACTCTGGATTTCAATATTAAAAAGAAAACAAAAAAAGCAAACAAACAAGAACCCAAATAAAACCAAAATATCCCAAACCTAAAATGTGGCTGGTTTGAAAACCACTTGGCACACATGTCCTTGGTTGTTTTCTAGATCAGGGTCACAACTGTTGCTAGAATGTTTAGATCTAGGTCATTCCAGCTTTATCAGTATTTCCTTGGAGGAGGGAGAAAAAGTAACTTTGGCTTTTTCACTGAGGTTGAGGAATTTTCTGAGGTGAGGGAAATAGTATTTTCCACTGCAGTTCACCTGGGTTTGTTTGTAGTAGAAGACACTACCCCTCCAATTATGTGTTTTATATTTTTTCTAGGGTTCTCAGCCTATTTATTTCTGCAGAAAAGTGTATCTTTAAATTGTGAAAATCACTCCATAAATTCTGAGTTAGAACAGTCAAGGTCTGATACCTTATCTGTGCTCTTACTGTGTACAAGGTCACATCATCAGCATGTAGATGTACAGAATATTTCATGAACTATACGGTGTTGACAGGTCATTAATAAAAACTGTGAAAGTAAAAGCCCTCTAATTAGCTCCTGAGGTAGCTTTGTGTGTAACATTTTCACCCCAGATTCAACACCATTAAACAAAATGACTGGTGTTTGCTCTCTAATGCAGCCAGAGAACCATTCTACTGTAGTTAAACTCAGCCAAATTGAGGGAAACTTGGATAGCAATATGTTGTGATTTATCGGAACAAAAGGCCACAGTCAAATCAATAGAGATAGCTCCCACATAAAAAATTATGATGTATGTCAGTAACAATATCAAGGTTACCTTGAAAAGAGCAATGTGGCAGGCCAAAAACATGACTAAAATAGGGTCAATGTATTCCCTTTGAAAGGAGCACTCATTTATTTTTGAGCAATCATGAGAAAACAGAAAACACAAATAGGTTATAATTAGGGCCATACAAAAGGGTTTCTAAAGCATCATTTCAAATGGTCGATTACCTCAAATTAAAAAGAAGATATTGTAATAAAGATCCAGCAACAGGTTTGAGAAGAGCCTGCAGAAAGCATTTAGAGAGACACAGGGTAAGGTTCCCAATGGTTATCACACAGACTAGAAGGTGGGCTGAGAGCAAGGGGCCACTTCTTTTATGGACTCAGATTCTCCACTGCATTACAGATGACTGAAAGCACGTTTTCAAGAGCAATTTGTAAGGCAAGGTAAGGCTAAGTATCCAGGTGTTGTCAGACAGAAGGCAAAATGCCTTTTTCTAAGGCATTTTTTAAATAAGCTTTTCATATGAAAGGTAGGAATGCAAGATTGCCTGGGTGAGAGTGGTTGGATTGAAAAGGAAGGAAAAAAAATGCTTCAGCCTATATTTTGGTGAGTGTATTACTTTTTACTATATGCTATTTGATAATAATAGTGATTGGTCACCTCAAATGCATCTGCATTGCTGCAGCTTTCTGCATTACTTGAGAGAAAGAAATTAATGAGACTTTGAGATGACCAGACAGACTAATTCAAGTGTAAAGAGACTTGTATACATAGACAAAAATTACATTCTTGTAACCATCTTGTAACCTGAAAGTTCTTAGTATAAAAGCAGTACAAGGCCTTTCACATCAGTGTCTAAACTTGAATGACATGTTGAAAATTTCAAACAATGGGAATCTATTTGAAAGCCAATTAATAACCCAAGAACCTGCTTCACTCTGATATAATAGAGAAAATAACGTGTCAGTTTGCAACACTACATTTTGATACCTTTCCAGCAGATAACCTGACCTACGTGTGGTTTTATGATTTTAAATCTCTCATCATTCTTCTAAGTTGCAACATGAAATCTCAAGTCCATTGTTTTTACATCCACCTCAGAAGGGCAAGTCTCAAGCCTTTGAATGAGACTCCTTCTAAAATCACACCCCAACTGCTCCTTCTGTCATCCCTCATATTTCAGGTAGGTTATTTCCAGAGAGAGATGGTGGTCTGGAACATGGAGTAAAAAAACAGGCAGAGCTGAAGGCATGGAAGCCTCAGGTCTCACCCAGACTCTCATACTGATGCCCACACACCATGAGGCAAAAAAGATGAACAGGAAGGGCAAGTTTTCTTCTATGTCAGAGACTTTTTTGTGACAGTAAGGCAAATCTGAAGAGTTTTTAAAAAGTCACAAAGTCATTGCTTGGTCCTAGGCAAGGGTCCTAGGCAAAGGATAGTAATGGAAGGTGTGTCCCTGGGAATCATTCTGAAGTGGCCCAAACAGAGTTCAATGCAAGACATAATGTCTCTCCAGCCAGCTGCCCTGTGATTTCTCACTACTCAGGCTTATTAGCTTTCCTTACAAGTCTTCTAGATGAACTACAGATGAAGCTGGTTTGTTGCCTTTGTTTTCCAAGTGGTAATCTCCCCAGTTATACTAAAATAGAACTGTTATCACCAGCAGTGTGGTTGTTACCGTAGCTCCTAAGCAGAGGATTCCAGTAATATCCCAAGAGAACACACATGCTGAGTGCTCAGACTGTGCCTAGAAGTAAATAGAATTCCTTCCTACCATATCATGGACTTGGTGGCCATACTTGTTGAACCTTTCCCACTTTGCAAATGGTTAACAAAAGTACAACACATATACATAAAATGCTGTCAGATCTGCTCACAACAGCTGTATTTCATTCTTGCATAAATACCACTGGACAAAAAGAAAATAAAATTGGTATTTATTGCTAAAGTTTTAGCCTAAGTAGGACACATGGAATTAGGGTATTATAAGGGAAACTCATTAGGATGTTATCCAGATATGATGAAGTTACCTTCCAATATCTCTAAATGCGAGGGATACATAGAAATAAATACAAATTATTAGAACTTATCATAAATAATATATTTGAAGAAGAAAATGCTAAAACCACAGGCATTTAAAGTTCAATAATGAAATTATTTCTGCATTATTATGGTATTAACTTGTTAATCATATCAACAATTTTCTATTTTATTTAATAAATAAAAGTCCTACGCTGACTGAGCTGTCAGTGTTGTCTGTGGCAGCCAGAAGAAATACCATCACAACAGCAGAAAGTTAGTGGATAACTTTTACTTTAAATTGAAAAATATTCTAATTGAATAGTTACTGCCTGACAACCTGAAATTTTTTTTTACCAAACGTAATTTAGGTAATGACTAATGTAGAGATACCATCACCACTTTTTTGCACAATGATATGGACAGCTCTCATTTGTGTGCTTATCCAGACTGAATCATGGAACGGTCTGGGTTGGAATGAACCTTAAAGATCATCTCATTCCAACTCCCTGCCCTGGGCAGGGACACCTACCACTAGCCCAGATTGCTCCAAGCCCCATCCAGCCTGACCTTGAACACTTCTAGGGATGGGGCAGCCCAAAGTTCTCTGAGCAGCCTGTTCCATTGTCATGCCACCCTCACAGGAAAGATTTTTTTCCTAATATCCAATCCAAACCCACTCTCTGTCAGTTTGAAGACATTCCCCCTTTTCCTGTCACTCCAGACTCTTGCAAACAGTTTCTCTTCTTTGTTCTTGAGGCTCCAGGTACTCGAAGGGGCAATTAGGTCAACCCGAAGCCTTCTCTTGTCCAAGCTAAACAATCCCAACTCTCTCAGGCTGGCTGAGATCCATACTTGCATGTCTCCATGATTATGGCTGCCCCTCCAGACCCCGCACAGGTGTATCTTCCTACATGACAACAAACTTCAAGTGCCATCCAATGAATGTGACATGACCTAAACAGATGATCAACCATGCTTTTTGTCACCAGACTCTTAATCTGTACCAAATTCAAATAAGGGAGAAAGGCTGATAATTTTCAGCCTATCAATCAACCTCATTTTACTTCATGTTTTGCAGACATGTTTAGATGGTGTTGGTTGCTTTATGAATATGCACGTATACTTACTCCAAAGTTTGCAGCTCGATGTTCTTTGATAGGCACTTCCAGCATTTTCTATTCAAATGAACATAACTCTTCAATAGAAGTATACTAAATGTCAGCTCAAAAGCTGATTAAAAAGAATGTTAAAATAAATTGTAAGTTTTTAGTGAAGAACTAGAGACATACACTAACACTGTAGTCTCTTCTACTGAACAGCATTTTTTTTTTCCCTTCTGGAGCGACTGAGATCCAGGAATCCTCAATCTGATTATTTCACTGATGAGCAGTGTTGTGTTTCATGTTGTGTTTTCAGTTGCCCAAACTGGACACCTGACTGGTTTCCTGCTTCAATCACTAAAAGAAGAATGATCTTTAATATGGATAAAATTCTGAGCAAAGCTAGAAGACAAACACCACCTGAGAGTGATCTACTCAACACTGTGCATTGCTCTTGAGATCCCATCTACAGAGATGGTTACAGGAAGTGGATTTGACAGAATCTGAGAAAGAAAAATGTGTGCGGAGCAGACGCAGACATATTGTGACAATCAGGTTTAGCCACAGGGGGCAGCCAACCAAATGGGACCAAGATGGATGGAAAAGGACCTCAACCAGTTTTATCTCAGCTGGCATTTGTTCCTTTCTCTCTTTTTTTGGTTATAGCTGAAAGCAAAGTATTACAACTATGGAATACCAAGAGCCAGTTCTCTTTGTCTGGAGGAGCTGAACCTGAATGAAGAAATGCACAAATACAAAACTCTGCTATAACATGCAGGAGAAAACAACATGCTGCTCTCTTCACCTAAATCTAAGCCTTCAGAGAAATCTGATGATCTTATTTAGTCCATAGATTAAGATCTCTGCTGAAATGTAATAAAATTACAATAAAGGTTATGTATCAATAAGGTGTCAGTTGTGCGCAGGGATGAAGTATTATAGGCATAATTAAATTTTAAATCTAATTATGATTTGAGGAGTCCTTTTAATTACATTGCGATATTTTGCTTTTGTAGGAAGATGATTGCTATAGCATCTTTTATTTGTAATTTTCTTTTAATTAAAAAATGTAAATAAATCAAAACCAGCTACTTAAAATGCTTGTATCTTAAATGAAAAACAAACAAAAAGTGCAGGAATTTCACCATCCAGGTCTTATCTACTGAATCACATCTAGGCATAGTTTGGAGGGCAAGAGGGGGTTCCCTAACAAAGTGGTGAATTTTGCATTTCTACGTATTTCTTTCACCTAACCAGAAATGGCCAAATTATTTTGGCCAAAGGATAAAAGAAAGAGTTTTCTCAGACAAAAGAATGTCAGACAGGAAAGCTACAAACCCTTTTCTGCAAAAGGTGCTAAGACTGTAGGGCATCCTTTGAAAAGCTGCTGGAGGCTGCCCTGCACTGCACTTCTCCAACCAACCCCACCAGACTCAAATGTTGAACAGCACAGCAATCCCAGGTTACCCTGTTAGCACTTACAAGCCTCTTTCTGCTTATCTGTTGCTCCTTAGGTTTCTTTCAAGCACTTAAGTCAGTTTATGTCACTTGCCTGGGTGCTAACTTTGTGTGTTGGCTTAAGCAGTTCCTCCTCCCCCCTGGTATTAGACATCCTGATGGGGTAGCTTGAAAAGAAAAATGTTTCTTCTTGGCCTTCATTTCTCTCAGCAAAATACAGAATTGTCTTACAGTCTTTAGAGACGATCTCAGTTTGCCTGAGCATCTCCTTCAGTCTGAGTTTGCTGCATAGAAGACGCAAGAATTTTTGTCAGGAATGCCAGGCAGATTTCCCAGGCCCTCTGCTGTGGCATAAATCTACCACTATTCCTTTGATAAATATCTTTTTTATAGTGCATTAAGACCAGTTTTGCCTTTGCCACAAACTTCTCATACAGGAGGAGTCATCCACAATTGTTTCCAGGTGACCCTGTCTGATTATGGAGTATTGTGTTCTGATTTTAAAATAGTCCTGCTGGGTTTTTTCCCATCAGCAAGTTTCATTGCCACATTTTACACCAAAATTATTCAACCAAATCAACCCAACACTTGTAGTGGAATTTCATTACTTAAACTAATGACTCCTTTTCTAAGAAAAACTGTATTTTTTTGAAAGAAAGTTATTCATTTGGTCTGGCATAATCTTTTATAAACTCCTATTATATTCTATTCCATTTTCTATTTATCCTTCATCTTTACTGTATTCTACAAGCTTTTCTTAGCTGATGTTGGACAATTAGGCTTATAAGCATCCAGATACTCTCTTTCTTCTCTTAGTATATATGTATATTGCAAATATGTATGTACATTGGTCTGTGAACACACTATGGAATTATTACCTTTTTACACAGTACTGTCCTGACTGGGCACCTGTTTCTGCCACAACACATGAGAAATCAGATACAATTTCTTCAGAGAGGTAGATTGAAAGTTATCTGCTACCCCAAGACTTGAACAGGTTAAGGGCTTTTAGCCTTGTGATAATTCTGTGTGTAATCTCCACTTTCATTTCCATTCATTTGCTCCCTCTAGCTGACCTACCTTTGCTTTCCTTATTAAATATAGTTTTCTTAATGGCAGAAGACAATTTTTTTTTTTTTATTTCTTTTGGGAGAATACTCCTACAAAGTAGAATAACTCTGTTTTGTCTTTCTTTAGTCTCTTCCTGTTTATATGTTTGGGTAAAAAGAAAACCCTTACTACTTGTTTGAATGTCCATTTCAAATCATACCATACCTCTACTACTGGCAATTCTGAGTTTATCAATACAATTCCTGGCCTGTAAGACACAGTTTTCCCTGTTGCTCACTCCACTCTGATTCTTTTTAGGGTTTTTTTCTTATTTCTACTGTACAGGTACTTAGGGCTTTGTTATTGTTGTTGGTTCTTTGGTTGGTTGGTTGTTCCTGTTTTGGTTAGAAAATATGTCCCTTTTTGCTGAGATAAAAATTCTTAAAAGATTTTGAAATGTGGATTAAATTCTAAATTTCTTCTATGCTTAAATCCATACTTTCTCAGCCCAATTCATTAAAAAAAAATTACATTTATTAGATTTTGGTCTTTGAACTGAACCTTATCCAGTCATTGAATTTAAATTCTATCAAATCATGATCATATTTTTAAAGGGTTATTTTCCCTTCAAGTCTCAATTAATACAGATTCTCAGGTGTTCAGTGACTTTCATTGAAAGAAACAATCTTTCTCCCATCTAATCTCTGGACTCCAACAGATACAAGCTCCAGACTCCAGAGATGTGCCAACACCAATAAGAAGCCGATTTAGCAGACAGTGGTCACTGGGGTACTGCAACATTCCAGGCTTGGCTTTTTCCCTCAGACTTCTTATTAAAAGTTACAAGAGTATAACTTATATTGGATAACTGCAGTGCTCCGCTTTGATAAATGAAGGTATTGTAAATACTGTTAGAGTTTATGGTAGCACATCACATGACCCTCTCCAGAAAATTTCATTTTTAACCAATATCCCAACTTTTCTGCTAATAGCTCTGGGTTGTTGACTTTTAAACTGAGAATTTAAAAATTTAAAAATTTAGCACAAACACTTTCTAATTTTCAATTGCAATTTATGTGTCTAATGCAACACTATAATGCCTTTGTGCACCAACAGTCTATGTAGAACCTGAAGGTAATTTTAATAAAGTCCTTAACTTTTTTGAGGGTAGCTTTTGTCACATGAAAATGATGTTTTCACATCAGCAGAAAAAGACTGTATATTGTCATTCATATGCACTATGTGCTTTGAAGACTTTTCTGTAGAATTCATGAACCACCAGATCTCACAAGGACTTTAAAAACTCTACTTGCTTTGAATCAACAATAAATTAACATTTTATATTTACAAAATCACCCACAACCAGCAAAAACTTTAGTAACTGAAACAGATGAAATGAAAAGAACCAAATAAGTAAAATGTTTGACTTCTACGTTTGCTATATATTGGCAGCATCTGGCCTTGGAGGCAGAAAAGATTAGGCCAAGCTTGGGTATTTTTGAGCAGATTCCTCAGTTTCTCAAGAAGTCCAAATATCTGTCTCTGCATCGCTCTCTCTTCTAGAAGCAGTTTGCTGATGGTGGTCAGCCCTGAGCAGCAACAGCACAAAGTTCTTCCTCAGCACAGTGCCATAGGAAAAAAAAAATTATCACAACTATTTTTGGCCTGGATGCAACTGGAGCTGTTGCCATTGCTGTCAGACGTTCCCCCCTACCCCGGCAAAGGTCACCAGCCGCCGAGGAGCCTGCAGGGTATGTGCTCCTCACCCACAGCAGCTCGGGGCATGCAAGGAAAATGCCATCATCTTCCTCTGACTTCTGTGCGTGGAGGGCAAGGACAGGGCCCTTTCTTCACAGTGGAGCTGACTGTAGGGGCTGGGGATGGAGGTGAAGAGGACAGTGCCACCGGCACACCCAGCCCCATGGACAGGTAACAGCTCCGCAGTCACTGTCACTCTGAGCCCGGTGAATTCCACTGTCACTGCTCGAGTGGATGCTATATGGTCCGGTCGACTCTGGGTGGGTTTCTTTAAAGATGCTCTGTGGTGGTGTAACATCCACTTTAAAAAAATCCCTTCAAAAATTCTCTAAGGCTTCAGTAGAAGCAAGATTAGGCCAGAGCCAAACGCATCTGAAAATCTGCCCTTTGAACATGCTGAAGAGGTCAGGGGTGGGAGAGCAACAGTGTTTTACACTTAGTGTGACCATTTCAGTGCCAGTTTGATCACGCAATTTTCTAAAGGTGCCATCTTTACAGAACTGAGCTTGCTTTCATTCTTTTTTTTTTTTTCCCCCCCCCCCTCTGGTTTGCTTTGATTTTCTTTTTTTTTTTTTTAATGTGACTTCTTTTGGACCAGAGAAGCAGTTACTGTAGTGCTCTTTTGCAGCTTGGCTCTGGCCAGCGTCTCTGGGTGCTCACAAAGTTCACGTTGTGCTGCAGTAACTCCCATCCCAGTGCGCGCTGCCATCGCAGCCCTCTCGCCGAGGAGCTCAGGAGTTTCCTGCACTAATTGTACCCCCGCCAGCTGCCAATTTCCCTGCAGCAGCACAAGCCAGACTTTCCTACAGGCTGTTAATATTTTCCACTCCAGTACCGATTGCCAAATTCGCCCACGGCTTGCTACAAGTTTCCTGACAAGATAGGCATGTAGCACGACACACAGGAGATTCACAAAGGCGACTGAGGCCAGGTTCCCTCTGCTCAGGACCAGAGGAGGGCCCTGGCAGCAAGGTGGGACCTGGCCAACTTGTTCTTCCCGGAGAACACCTGGCCATGGCGGGTTTGCACCAGGGTTCGTCCAATTTTGTGACCAAAGTGGAGGCACGATGCGTAACGCCGCTTCCTGGGGAGAGCAGGCGGGTGTCTCTGGCAGCTGTGGGAGAACCAGAGCACAGCTCCATGCGAGCAGCAGTGACTAAGCCGTGCCAGGCCCAGAGCAGCCCAGGGGACATGGTGACTCAGAGGCACACCTCTGGCTCCCCATCCTTCCCCCACTTCCACAGACGGCGTCGGCCACAAACAGCAACGCGCCCCCGCAGCTCCCTGAGGACACACTCTGTGACAGGGTGTCCGTGCCCAGAGATCCTTCCCTGCCCTCCTCTGCCCACATCTGGAGCTGCCGTGGGGCTGGCAGCGGTGGAACACAGGCCAGCCCAGGGGAGACAGCCAAGAGGAGAGCTCGGAGCTGCCCAAGCCAAGGGAGGCCTCCAGTTAAAAACTGATCTGGCAAGAGACAGGAGACAGAAGAAACGGTGTCTTTGCTGGCCAGGAGACAGAGAAAGGGCCAAGCCATTGGTGGTGCTTGAGAGGAAAATAGGCCTGATGCTACAGCAGTTTGTGGGGCGCTGAGAACAATGCCCTGCCAGAACTGTCTGGCTGCAAATAAAGGGGACAGGCAATATGAGTCACTTGAGTCCACTCATTCTTACTGTAACACAAAGGAAAAAGAATAAATAAGACCAAAAGCTGGTTTCAGAAGTTACATTATTATTTTCCCAAGGAACCTGGGCAAAGTGGTGATCTGCACACCAGTCAGTGAGAGGTGATGCCTGGCACAGAAGCAGGACCAGGGAGGGCTGGTGCGAGGTTGCCACCAGAGCCTGCCACCTCTGCCATGGCCATGACAATGCAGCAAAGCTCAGCTGGCCACCACAAGCCTCTGCGAGCCCTGAACCCCAAGGAAGGATGGCAGAGGCAGGCAGAAACATACCCAGGAATGGCACAAACTTTGCTGACAGTGCTTCTTATGCTGCAAAACTTCAAGCCCTGAGAGCTGGAGTTAGGTTTCTGAAAATTCCAAAAGGCTTTCATGTTTAATCTACAAGTATTTTGAAAGGTACGCACAAAAACCCCAAGCTAACCAATTCTGTAAACACTCGCGACTTTTAAATTGGCCTTGAAATTTTTAGGTGGGTTAGCTAGTGATACCACATACCAAAAACACCTCAGAAAAAGCTGCAGCATATACTACACTCATTCTTCTGCCTGTCAAAAATACGTTCGTTTTTAATAGAAGCAGTAAGGAAGAGCTGCCCATCCTGATGCAGGGAATAACTTTACAGCACTGTATGTTCATTTTGCTCAGTGAGTCCCATCTTCCTCTGTTCCCTGCTCCAGGGGTGTTGGTGCACATACACACATTGCACCCCTGAAGCAGGGGAACCTTGCCTGTTCCCTTATGGATCCAAGCTGGCTCTGGGGGGTTGTATCAGGCCAGCATTTAGTGAGGAAAAATGAGCTCTTGGGACCATGGTACACTCCACCCCTCTTACACAGAAGAGCAAGCGCTTTGTAGGTAACACTCACAGTTTTGTTGTGTATTTCCAAAACCAATTATCCACTTCTTTCTGAATCCTGGATGCAGCCTGATCATCACAGAGCCATTTCCCAGTCTGCCACAGCCTGTTTGGTTCAGTAGTTTCCACAACAACATAAGTGTCAGTTTATCTTCGCTGGCTACATCACCCTTCACTCTTTGTTCACAGATCCCTTTCCCAGACATCTCCTATTTTCCATGCAGCAGAAGCAGTCTCAGACTCTCAAACTTATTATGTCTTTTCCCAGTACCATTGTCTCTCTGTTTGCTGCTGCTTTGGAAGGGCACAGCTTCTCCTCACTTGTTGATTTCCCTCCATTCTTGCAGACCTCATCTCATGTAATTTTGTCACAGTTTTACTGCCACATCACTTGCCAAACCACTTGTAGCTTTATTTTTCCTTTTTTTTTTTTTTTTTTTTCCTGAGCTGCTCTGCAGAGGTTCTGTACTTTGATTCTGTATAAGCTTCTCAGTATCAACTTTTTCCCCCTTGTCCTCTAGCAGCCAAAGATTATCCATATAAAGCAATTTAAAACACACCATTAAAAGGCCTCCTTGCTGTAGTACTCCCAGTTATTTTAGTTTTAGGCTTCTATCCTAGATTACTATAATATTTTTTTAAGTTCATTTTTCCAAGACCAAGTCCAAAAATATCTAATCTGACAGGCTGTGGTAGAACACTGCTGAAATACCTTCACAAAGCTCAGGAGTAGCTGCATGATTTACAGTTTTTGTTCCCTGTTTAGTTCGACATTTGGAAACACTGGGTCTAAGCAGTTGGTCCCAGTGGTTTTTGGCTAATTTGATTCACAGCCCTTTTTAGCAGAGTTGCTGTGTTCTCAGTGCAAAGTCCAGTTGAAGTATTGACAGAGAGTGACACTTCCAGAAATCAGGTTACTCGGTGCAAAGAAATATTTAAGGAGTAGAACATGGCAGCAATGTCTGAGTCTGGGCAATAAGTAATTCAAGCTCCTGAAGAGAGAATTTTTGCTAACATAAAGATGGACCAGTGGCTGGAGGTGATAAAGTAGCAAGGTTACCCAGGCTGTGCAGCAGAAAGTTTTACAAGACCCTGAGCCAAACTGAGCACTAGAAGTGCTCTTGAGGCACTGGAGTGGTGTGGTGTAATGATAAGTAACACTGCTGCTGGAAATGTTGCTGTCCAAAATGCTCTGCACTGAGCCAAGTGCTATTCTGAAATTTTGCACCATGACCCCAAGCTGCTGAGCTCCTCAGATCAAGTTCAGACACCCAATAGATCCATTGAATTAATTAAGGAAGGTAAATTGTGTCTGGTTTTTAACTGGAACAGGAGAAATAGTGGAGGGAACAGGGGATGCGAAAGGGAATGCATTGAGATTACACAGGGATTTTATTTTATTCTCAGGAATAAAGCTTGTTTTAATGAACAAAATGAGCAAGGAGGAGACACAATGTCATTTCATGAAGGGATTGAAAGAGAAGACAGAGCTCCGGGCAAGTGGCAACACCTTAATCTCTGAGCTATTAGAGAGCTGGTGTTAACAGAGAAGTATCTGCAAAACCTATAATATATTTTAGTATCATGTAACAAAACTATTAAGCTGCTATTGAGCAATCTCTAGAGTGAAAAGGACACAGTATCAGGTCATGGCCAAGGATTTTATTGGTCTGCAGGAGCATTGAAGGATATATTTAAAACGTTGATTAATCCTTTAGACCCCTCTATTCCTTTTGGCATGTGTGGCTTGCATCTTTGAATAGGTAATATGACATATTTATGTATGAGATTATCAATTACCGTGTGATGAGTGATTAAATTTATATGTTCAAAACCTGATGGACTTTGACTGTTTTCCATTTTAAGAAACCTGTGCTTTTATGGAAAGCATAAATCATCAGCCCATTCTTAAAAGGCAATGATTGCAGAATAATAATTTATAACAACAACATTAATATCAATTATTCTGGCTGCAAGAACAATTCCTCCATACACTAAAATATGAATGTGAAAGCAATCAGATTATATGTTCTTTTGCTTCTGACTTCAAAGGCTCACACACTGCCATTTCTGAAAGGGGCAAAAGCTTTTATAGTCACATCTAACTACACTTCTGATAATGCAAATATCACACACTTTGACATTTTACCACTGGATACAGTAAATTCAGAAGTGTGCTTGCTCACTACTGGTAACTAATCTGGAATTGGAGCAGGACTGCAGAGGGAGAGAATCCAACAAAGAACTTTGAACCAGTAAAATAACGCAACAGAATCCCAGATAATAAACTAAATCTCTTGTTTTCCAGAGCAATAGGTAAAGCAGGTGTGTATTGATCATTCACTAGGACTTTTTGGTTCTTGCTAGTAAGACAGCCTGAAAGATTATAAATTACCCCAGACAAAGCCTGCAGTCATTATTTAGTCCTTCTTCAAGTAAAGACTCCCTTGACCTAAAAGTGGGAAGTGCTCTGATGTTAATGGAAGGTATCTGACAGGAAAATATACCCCCTTGGCTTGTTGTGATCACATTAGACACTGGCTTGGCAAATACATTCTCAAACTTAAACAGCAAAGCTTCAGCAGCATTTTTTTTTTTAAGAAAAAAAGTACAGCCAAGAACCATGCTGACTTCAGAAATGAGCATGTTCACATAAAGTAAGAACTGACCTAAACCAGATCATTATATTCTCCGAGGTTTAAAAAATAAAATATATTTTAAAAAAAAGGGTTTTTATGTCTCTGCACTTCAACACTCACTGGAGAGACTGCAGTTATAGGTTCTTTGGAAATGCAAATTAGACAACAGCGCCTGATTTTGCCTGGCACAAGAAAGGGAAGCGCTAAAATATTTTGTGATGGGTCTGAGCCAGAAGTCTAGAAGACTAGATTTAAAGCTAGAGGTTTAGATTGATCTTTAAAAGAAAAGCTATTGTCACAGATTTTCTATTCCCACTGAATTCAGGATATACTGAAATCTCCTGAAAACTGATATTCTCTTGAGATTTTTCTACCTCCCATTTTCCATCAAGTTTGTACAAAAGCACTACTTCATTTCATGGCTAATTTTGAAAACTTGCATAAGAAATGTGAGACCAAACCACAAAGTTTGGATAGTGATCTGTACTTTCTGCAAGTTCGTGGGGGGAGTATTAGAATCACAACAGCACCATTTTGAATAACTCCCACTTGGTCTGAACTGAAAAATAAAACTAGGCTTGTCCCTAAACACTGGAACAAACTCTGGTCCAAGTTATGTCCAGCAAAATAACATGGAGGCGTTATTGGCCTGTTTTTCTTTTCCTCTTGGGATTACTTAATAGATATATATCTCTTCCATCTGAGAGAATGAACATTTGCAAATTAATGTCCATCCATTTTGCAATGCTTCCCTAGCACTGCCCTGTACTTTACGTCACCACACATATTTCTATTCAAGAGATCGTTACTATTATTTTAAAACAGATGGTTTGAACATAATCCACATAAATAGTAGATTGGCAGTGCCAGTCATGATGGCATGTGTAGAAAAGAGCTGGCTGATACAACAATATTTAAAGATTAGCAGTCTGGGACACTAGAAATGACAGTGTCTCTTGCCACTGAACCTAATGCTTGTGCTGTGGCATTCAAAGAAAGGCACAGCAGTCATCATGCCAAGAGATCTGGTAAACTCACAGATTAAAAAAAAAAAAAGTTGGAGTTTTACTGTAGCTCTCTACTGAAAACAGTGGGGAGTGGCACAGAGCCCTTCATAGAAAGGAGGTTTGAAACTCACACTCCTTCCTGTCCTTGTGTTGGCATCAACAGATGGAGGGCTCACAAAAATCTGTGCCTTGGCCACTTCTGTGAACGTGCCAGGCATGGCTTTGACTTTTTCTCTGGGACACTAGGAAATTACCATTAATATAAAATATGTTATTGTTTAAAATTACTTATAACCAGTGTCCAGCAGAACCTGCAAAAACATCATATATTTTAGAAGCACTCTTGGTGTCTGTGTGCTCTGCATCTCACCCTGCTGCAGCTGTAATTATCTCAAGTTGCAGCTGACAGGAGGAATGCAACATCACCCCCAGACATCACTTGTGTCCAGGACACTTCATCAAAATACCCATTTAATAGCCCACCTCCCTACTGCGGGGCCAGCTTATTCCCTCTGCTTGGGATGCCACACTGACTCATCTCCCACTCCTAAGCTGGTGCATATTCATGAAATCACAGAACGGTTTGTGTTGGAAGGGACTTTAAAGACCATCGTGTTCCAACCCCCTGCAATGGGCAGGAATGCATTTCATTAGACCATGTGGTTCAGAGCCCCATCTAGCTTGGCCTTGAACACTTCCAGGGATGAGGCATCCGTGACTTGCCTGGGAAACCTGTGCCAGGGCCTCATCGCCATCACAAGGAAGAATTTCTTCCCAATATCCAATCTAATCTCTCTCCTTCACTTGAAAGCCGTTCCCCTTTGTCTTGGGTCTTGCTTGCTTGCAGACCTGTTAGGTCTTCTGGAGCAACCAAGGTTCAAATGTTTCCTAGCTACAAGACCAGCTAAGACCTGTCTGGATTTTTGCATTAGGTTTTTGACACAAATGTCCTTATTTTAGCTCCAAGGGCAACATTCTCACTGAGGTCAGGAAGGAGAACCGAGACCCACGCAACACCTCATAAAATAGCAGAAAACAATAAAACTAACAAGGCTGTCAGTGTGGTTTCCATTGTTCGTTAAAGAGAAGGGATGATGTACTGGTTTGAACAACAGAGCTAATAAACACATTTTTAATTTCAGTAGCTTGTCAAAGGACTAAAAGCTTCAAATGCACAACAAACCCTCGGAGGTGTTACACGTGATGCACATTCACAAGTCATGAAGTCTGCCCACAACTCTTGTTTAACCACATGACAGTTCAGCGGGACAGCCAGCCTCATGTTCAAAGTGCCACTGCTGCCTTCCTGGCCACGTGCTGATATGCCTCAAGGGGATTTATCCAGGATTTATCCAGGACCCAGGGGGGAAAATAAAAGATGAATTGGTTGAAAACTTTGCTTGCAGGCTCCTAAGAACATTACAGCATATGTGGAAATGTAAAACAACTTCTTGTGCAAGCTATAACACACTAACAGAAAAACCACTTAAAACATCTTCAAACTATCAAAGGCAGAGATAATTTGATAGAACCTCACAAATCCCATAATCTACTGTAAGTAGTAGCTAAGACTTTGGCTTCACCCATGTGTCTGCCACTGGGGAAGAAGCAGGAGGATAATTTATCCAAGTCTGGGGTAATGAAGTGTTAACAAAAACCATATGAAGTTATTACTACAACCACAGGTCGCAGAATGTGAAGGAAGGAGGATCTCAGGAGACCTACCTATTTTCAATCATCTCCTGCTTCATAGTTCATCCGAAGGTGCTCTCCAAAACAGGAGGCAAGCAACAGAAATTAAATTATTCATTAGGCCTAATGAACAATGCTGATCATATCATCTCTAAAATACAGTCAGCTGACATTGATATATACATAGTTTAACTCGTTCTTCCCAACTTTATTAGGTACATATGTCTACAGCAGACACAAATGGAACATTCTACAGCTAGGCTCCAAGCCAAAAACTAATTTATTCTTTAATGTTGTAGTGATTACTTGGTGGTTCCTTGAGCAGAGATGACAGGTCTGAGCTAATGGAGTTGTACTGTAAGTTAATATAAATCATGACAGAGCAATTAATTACAGAAACCACTGTAAATCCCTTTGTTAGTTTTCCCCATCACCAGAAGGATTTAATAATGTTCATTTTGCTAAGTTCCAGTGACATTTACAAGTCTTAAAACAATTTTTAATCAAATCAATATCTCTGGCTGCTAAATTTAGTTGTGCTTTGCTAGCAAGTCCTGGAATGCATCGATACTAACGTTTCCTACCTTCTGTTCAAGTAAATCGTACTGAAGCCCTGCACTTCCTCGGCATTTCTTTACATTGAGTAATTGGGATTATTTTCTTAATGAGCAACATAAGAAATAAGTGCATTCAAAGGAATTAGGAGACAGTGATCTAGACAGATATACAAGTAGCAGTGCTTATGATACATCTCACGGTTCAAAAATTTAACAAAATTTCCCTTAATTAGCAGAAAACTCTCCAAACCAAAGAACTGTGGTTTGTTTGGGAGCCAGGGCACTCCAACAGAGCCATGAGTAAGCCCACATGGCAAAGACAGGATACAGGGCACAGTGACCTCTTTCTGTCCCTAAACCTAAAATTTCCTAAGTCTATCTTGGTGTGAACTGAAGACATACCCAACTACCCCCAAGGGCTGTGGGTGGTGATCTCACACATTGTTTTGCAGGGGAGAATCTCTCTTTCTCTTTCTGTAGCTCACATTTATATCTACAATCTAGGGATAATCGTACTCCCTCTGTTTGTCATATCCACTTATATTCTAAATCCTTTGAGGCACATGATGTCTATAATTTTTTGTGAATATTAGGACTAACAAAAAGGGAGTTTTGAGGCCAATTGTACTACAAGAAAATCAGCAGAATTGGCAATAGCAGTCCTGCATGATTATTTCTAGGAACTTTTGCAGATAAGTTACTGTACAACACTGAATATTTGCAAAGCAGTTTGGAGAGTGTCATTACAAACATCAAGAACAATTAAGTCCAGTCTATGTTTTCCTAAAATGGTTTTAGTTTTGAAATAGACTTTTGTAAGAGCAGGATTAAGACTATTATATTTTAGTAGGGCTCTTTTCATTTATATTGGGGGTTTTTTAACATTATTGCCACCAGCCCCCCAAAACACAGCTGGCCACCAAATTTCTCAGCAAGGTACTTCAGCAGAGATATTTAATTTCACTCTGCAAAAACAGAGGACAGAAATTTACCAGCTCTGGATTGTTATTTTGCTCCGTCCTTAACAGCAACAACAACAAAATCTGGGGAGAATTGACATTCAGTTGCATTTAGATCAGTACCTTTTTCTTTATACCTAATGAACACCCGCACAACAATGGCTCTCAGATCTCTGACATCCTCAAGGGACTGCACAGAGGTCATGGACTCTGAACGCTAGCACGGAATACTAATAACAATACAAGAAAAAAAAAAAGAAGTAAAACTTCAAAGTCACTGCTGGGTGCAAGGTTTCTTCTTTAGAAACCTTGTAGCAAGTTGTACCTTATTTATTTCATCTCAAGTACTTATTTAATTCAGTTGGTGGGTTTCAGCACTAATGTAGTAATACAGTTCCTTGGTCTATGACCTGTGTGCTATTCCCTATGGACAGGAATGAATTGTTACAGCTTTTTTCTTTTTTTTTTTTTTATTCAAGTGTAAAAAACAAAACAAGAAGATCTAAAGAAAGAATGAGAGAAAAAAATTCAGACTTTAAAAAAATAATTACTCCTACTGAGGTTCAAAGGATGAGCTGATACAAAGTCCTTCATCTTCGGTTTCCATTTATGTTGTGTCTTTGTGTAAATAGTATAGATTGGTAACTAGAGTTTCATTTCTTTTGTTCTTCCTCTGGACGATTGCTTTCCATTTTACCTCAGATGACACCAAATCATTGTGACAGAGGCCTCTAAGACCTTGCTGTGATTCTGTAATAACTTAAATTCCCCACTTTCCCAGAGTGCACTAAGACATTAGGCTTTTATATCTAGAGCTGCTGCATTAAATCCTAATAGAAATTTTCTCTTCTAACTTAAGAACTACCTTATCCACCATGAATAAACAATGACACCATATGGATCAAGAATGACCTCTGACACATCTGTCTTGAATGCAGGAGTCACTGTAAAAATTGATTTCCTTTCACCCTCAAGCAACGAGGTCTTCCCTGCATAGAATTAAACACATACAAAGCATAAGATGTATTCAAATGCAGTCCTGTGAGTAGAGGCATTTCATTCAATATGCAGCTATGCTGGAGGCTCAGGCCAATCCGAGATTCAATTTGCATTATTATTCTAAAAATAATAATTCTCTAATGAGAATATTTGAGTATATGTAACTGTGCAGACATGAAATTCACTCTAGAAAAAAAAAAACCCAAACAAGCACAACCGATTTTCTGTGGGGAGTTTAAAGGAAACCAAAAAAGTCAAAACCCAAAAAAACGTAACAACATCAAAAGATCCGTGCCACCAAAACATAAAGAAAATCAAAAGCTGACTTTTTTTTGAAATTTTCTTAGTTGACTGTGTGCTTTCTGGAGTAAACACTAAAAGACATCCAAGCAGGAAATGTATTCCCTTTTGTAGAAGGACAGTATACAAGGCACGAGCATGACTTTGCTATTATAGGTATGGAAAAATCATGTTCAACACGTTGTTGGCTAAATACAACCTAACTTCAGCTAATTAAAATCCATGCAACCGTACCCATTTTCATCATGAGCAGTCCTTCTCCAAACCTGTGCTAAAGCCAGCCAGGATGAATCCTGGGCGGCATCCAAAAATAGTCCCATCTCTCACAGTTTTGTAAAGGTGTTAGAATTTTTCTGCAGTGTCAGGGGCAGCTATTGTCCAAGTCAAGATGGCATTACAAAGGGGGGGTTATTAACAGAGTCAACATTTGTTGTTGTTATTGCTGCTGCTGGTGTTTATTCTTCAGTAAGGAAAAATGCAATTTCTTAGAGAAAAAAACAAAACCACACCTCTAACCTAAATACTAGAAATTATTAATATACCTCCTCTTTATTCTGAATGGAAAATGGACCAAGAAGCAAAACTTACTGTGCCTTCTAAATGTAACCAGTAAATAAAAATGGGCTGAAATATCATGTCCTTCTAAACAGCTGCTTTTTCCTATTAATGGGATACCGAGCCCTTCCTCCCCCAGTCACAATCTATCACTTTGTAAAAACCAATAAAACATTTACCACTAAATTGATAGAATACTAACTAGGACTAATATTTTTCTTTCTTCATGCTTTTCTAGCATCTGACCTTCAAAGTATTGTGGAGTAAGGTGTCAGCCTATACTAGAAATAAATTATGCCGCATTCTCTTTGTCTAGCAGTGGCTTCACTTTTAATTCAAAGTTTATATGTACCTAAGAAGAAGGATGATAGCTAAGCTAAAAGAAGCAACAGAGACAAAAGCATTCACAAACAGACCAGATATCAGCCCAAATAAATCCAGGTCTCATTTCTGAAGGATACCTGCGGCCATACCTGGAGTGAAAACAGCAGCCAACATGGTGTGTGGCTGGAAAAAAAAACCAGCATTGCCTGACTTCCTCCTTTTTTTAATCCTTGCATTGTATTTAGTGCTTTCTCAGGCAGACTGATAGCTGGCTTAGGCAGCGACGTACTGGGAAGTATTTGAAGTCACTGATCTTTGTTAGAGGCTTCATTATTTGATACTTAGTTGGCTTGTAAAATTTTTTTAAAACGCAGTCTCTCCACTGTCTGTGTCTTCAGTAACAGCACTTGGATTTAACTTCTGTATCAACAATTTCCAGATATCAAGTCTCAGCTCCTCTAAGGGAAGCTGAGGAATAGATTTATTAGATTCATCTAGATTCTTTTCTAGATGATGCTTGGATACCATAAGGATAGGAATATTATGGCTATTTAAATGCTTTTACATTTTCAGTGTCACAATCTGTCATTTGCTAGGTATTTGTGCATCAGAGAGCACAGTGGGCTGCCAGAGCACCTGAGAGCCCAGGCCCTAGATGAGAAAACACCACCAGTATGTGTCTGTCAGCAACCTCCTCTGAAAGTGGCAGCTCACCACGAAATCCAGAGGGATCAAAGCTGGCATGCAGCTCCAACTGGCCCAGTGCAAACAGCAACGCTGGGATCAGCTGCTCTCCAGGCAGAGGATTTTTGCATTGACACTTCTACAGGCTCACTGTGCAAGGCTGGAGACGTGCACACCCTACAGAATGCACAGCCTGGCACTTTTCTTGCAGAAGGAAAGGTCTTTTCTCCATGCAACCAGCCCAAAGAATACAGCCCCAGCAGTTGAGGAAGTTCCCATAAAGGCACTCAGCAAAGGACAGGATTACAAATTACATTGACACAGACTTGATCAAGGCCCAGTTGAGTAACGGGCAAGGCCCCGCTTCACTTCAGAGCTCTTTAGCTCTGTCTTTGGAGGTCGCTCATGGCAAAGTGGGTGATGAAGAACTGTCACAAAGACAATGAACACTCAGAGGAGGAAGGAACCAAAGTATTCTGTGTGGCCAGATCTCTTCTTGTCTGTGATTCTTTCTTAGCATTGCAAATTGCCATCTCTGACTGACAGTACTTTAGCACCTGACAGATAAGTAGATAAGTTTTCCTCCAAATAATGGTACTGTATACCTGAATAAATTGCTTGTAATGAGGTTTACATTTTAACCTTACAACAACTTTTTTAATTCAAATAGTGCTGACCATTCGAGGGAGCTGAAGAATTCACGTGTCCTAGAATACTCTTTGATTAGAAGTGGTTGTTAAATTTGAAGATCAGAGTGGTTTCTTCTGCTCCTTGCTCATTTTCCCGCATTCTTGCTTTACAGGAAGCTCATTAATAGATCAGTTTGCCCAGTTTGTCATCTGTTTCATTATGCAAAATACATTGGTTTCATTTACCTTTCCTGTGAAAAAATCAGTTATCTTCAGTTAGATAAAACGATTTCTTTGGGTTTCTTTTCAACCCCTGAACAGCTCAAATATCTCTAAAATCTCAACTGGTGGTAAAATAGGAGGGAACCCTGATGCGTGCCAATTGCAATGTAATGATCTTCATGTTCCCATTTAAATGGGAAGTGCAATACCTTAGAAAGTTGACCACCAGGCAAATCTCACATTGACCTGAAAGGAAAATAAAAAAGTTTAAAAGCTCTCTGAACATTATCAAAAGACCTATTTGACAGAAAAACTAAAGAAGGAATTCCTAAAATGGAGCTTTAGTTCCCAACTCTTTGGTTTTACAATATCTATGAGAATTAAGTGCAAGTTGATTTTTGGTTACTTGTCCTATTTCTTGACCCTTTCAGAGAAGTTACAGTGTTCTCTTCACTAAATAGATCACTATTCAATAGAAACTCTTAAGCCTATAGATCCACTTCAATACTTTTCTGAAATGAAAAAGGTCACATCTGTCCAGCCTCAAATAAACCTATCAGGACACTACAGAGATAGATAGTATGTTGTAAATAGTGCTGTTTCTTGGAGATGCGCTGCAGACTCACAAAGATGCATGAAAAAATGTATTTTTTTTTAAATATAAAAAATTCATAGAATCATAGAACAGTCTGGGTTGGAAGGGACCTTAAAAATCATCTCATTTCAATCCCCTGCCCTGGGCAGGAACACCTCCCACTATCCCAGGTTGCTCCAAGCCCCATCCAGCCTGGCCTTGGGCACTGCCAGGGCTGGGGCAGCCCCAGCTTCTCTGGGCACCCTGTGCCAGGGCCTCACCACCCTCACAGCAAAGAATTTCTTCCTAACTGATCATAATTTAGGTTCAACAGAACTTTTAACCATCAATTTTGTGCAAACATTCTTGACCCCATGACTTCATAGCTACTGGAAGGGACCACCAGTATGATGAAGTTCAGTCCTTGCACGTTAACCTAAAGACCTGGTGGCTTTGGTCATCTTAGCACCTGATAAAACCCAGCCAGGCATTTAAAAGTTCTGTGGTTTGAAATCTTAGTTGTGTTAATAAGTGTGTATGAAATAAACTCTCATGGGAATACCCCCACAAATTCAGTATTAATTTCGCGCCTGCTTGCAAGACCAAGGAGGAGAACAATAACTAAGGACAGGAGAAGACTGAAGTGGGGAAGGACAGAAAGAAGTCAGGATATTTACATGTTCACTTGATTTCAGTTGATCCATCTGTAAGATAACAGGGCTTTGCTACAATCAGAGAAAGGATTTGTTGTCATATGAAGCCCCTATTACTGCTAATTTATGCATTTCTGAGAGTAGTGGAAATGGGGACACAGGAGAATCCCTGCTGGCAGTCGCACGCCATACCAGTTCCAGGCAAATTTGTAAGAAAATCATACCTTGTGTGAGGAAGCTATTAAAGTGTACTGCAGAAAAAGAAAAACATGTAGAGGGAGAAAGTATTAAACTGAATTCTACTCTTAACACTAAACCATTAGATTTCTTTTGCTGGACTCGTTTCACCCTCAGACCTGAAAAATCTGTTCCATACAACAGGGTATTACTAAAAACATCTTCAGCATTGCAAGATGCTTAAGCTCCACCTTAGACCTGCACTGTCCAGGGACACCAAACAAGTTTTCAGTGAGCTCTCTCAGACAGCAAAGAGATCAAAGCTCTGCCCAGAATATGCCCCATTCCTGCTGACGACAACTAATCATTAATATCTACCAGCAGAGTTCATCCTCCTGATACCTCTGGAGTCGTTTATTTCTGCATCACTTTAACTGCTCCAGAACTACTTAAAAGAGCAACCCATATATGACTTTTTGCATTTCCATACTGGCAATGCTGGGAATTTACTGCTTTTCACACAGTCAGAATACCAGAGCAGCTCCTGGTTAGATGGAGAGAAGGCAAACTAATAAAAGTCTGGCTTTTGTTTCTCCCTTCTACCCACAGAAAATTTCAAAAGGAATTTTTGTCTAACAGCATCCTCTTTTTTTGGGACTGAAGTTCTAAGCTGAAACGCGTGTTTGTCACTGGAGCTGGCAAGATAAAAAGAGGTCTGTGCTAAAGAAACCAGAGAGAAAACTCCATTTGATTCCATGTGAGAATATCCTGTGTTTTTCTGAGGTTTTTATAATCCATGAAAGTAGTGCAAAATTCATGTTAGGATTAAACAGCCAAATGGGTTTGCAACAAAGTCAAACATTTCAAGATGCAATCTCTTAACATTTTAATGGTGAGAAGATAATATAATAACTTCTGGAACTTCACAGAACTTGTTCAGTAAACTTTAAATATGATCTCTAAGTATAAAAATATCCTTGACTGAAAAGCTTCAGGTGATGAACTATGGCATCCTTATATAAATTATTGCAGTGACTGACCTTCTGCAGTGCAAATCTCATCAATATTTGGTTTGAATTTTCTGGCCACTGCATCTTGCAGTGCCAATTGTTCAGTTACTTTATTTTATTAGATTAACACCTGTCTCCTAATATGCTTTTCTGTATGCAGATGCTCAGGGCCAACAATCTCCCTTAGCCTTGTCTTAAATAACCTGATAATTTTTGCTTCTGAGGTTTCTAAGAAACATTCTTTCCAGACCACGTTTTAATTTTTTTTTCCTATTTGGGTATATAGAGCTGAAAATAATTTTGGGGGGTTTATTCAAGTTTCACATACGCCAGTTTTTAATTATTCTGAAGAATTCTTATTGCCATTGTGTGCAGCATAAAAGACCTTGAAACTGTAAACATGATTTGCATTAGTTTTGGACAAAAGAACATGTATTTAACAGTATGAAAAGGCAGGTTTGTTTAAACATGCTCGTTATGTCAAGTTATGCAGCTCTCAGTGCAAGAGGTGGCCTGCTTCCCTTACAGCCCCTCACTTCACAAAGTGAAGTCAGACAGGACTTATTTTGTGTTTTCCAGACAAAAGCTACCAGCTAACCAAATCCAGCCTTATAAATCCCTTCTCTGGGTGGCAATGCCCATTTTTATTTCCTTTTGAGACAATTTCATAAGCTTCTAATTAATTTAATAGGGATGAAATTTATTTAAATTATTGTGACTTATTTTGGGGTTGTGCTATACTTTTTCCTGCAGGACTATGTCAAATATTTATAATAACTTTTGAATAATGCAACTATGTTATTTTAATACACAAGAAAATTAAGAGAACATCAGGTATGCTTGAGAAAGCCTTTTTTTTTTTTTAACATACAATTATTCCGATAGGCAGTAATACGGCATCCATCATTGCCCCCTTTATTTGGCAATGACAACTTCAGGTTTGCCACATTTTTTTCCAGGATCCCTATCTTAACTAGCCTACTCAGCCTATTTCAATTTATTTATTATCTTTTTTAATTATTCTAACCACATTGCCTTTTTTCCAGTACTCGGGCATTTTGCCCATCTTTAAAGATTAATTCAGTGTCCACAACTTTAGTTCAAGACACTCCATGGCCAATTCTTTTAATAATTGGCTTTAACGATTGCTGTTTAATCTCCTAAATATTAGCTGAAGGTACTTCAGGATCATGCTAAAATATAATTCTGTTTCTTTCCAATTATAAAATATCTATTTATTACATCTTGATGTGAAAATTTTGTCATCTTTATCCAACACTGAGATATATACTAAGATTTGATTTGTTCTTCATGTGCTTTAGAAATTCTTTTCTGATTTTGCATCCTCTTGAGTGCAGAGGGGTCTTTATTAATGCATTTAGGTTTTTTGTAGCCATTGATTTTCTTTCTTAAATGTTGGTTTGTGTTCCCTATGATGGACTTCTCCTTTCTTCATTTGCTACATATTGTTGTTACCGGGTTTTGGGGTTTTTTTTTATTTATTTTCATAAAGGGGTTGTAATTTCCTTCTCCTTCTATTTTAGCTGGAGTTTTTTTAACCATAGAAACCTTTCTTGGTTGCAGAGCTGAGTTTGGGGTTTCTTAGTTTTTTGGTTTGGGCTGGGTTTTTTTGCATCTAATAAAACATTCCTAAACAATTTCTAATTATCAGGCATATTCTTGTGTTCAAATTTTTCTCCCACTCAAATTTGCCCCTGATGGTTTTCTGCTTTGGGAAACTGGGTTTTTAGAGCAGTTTGCATAAGAATAGAGTGCTGTATTGCACAAAACAAAAGAATATAATGTTGTTTGCACAAAACAAATATAATTAGATCATGATTGCTTGCACCTAGGCTACCATCTAGTTCAGTGATCAATTCATTTTTATCTGTCAGAATACAGAATTAGGAGTGTCCCAGCTGGGCTGCAGTGACAGCTACTAGTGTTCTAAACTAACCTTTTGGAAGCAGCAGCAAACCAGGACAGAAGTTCTTTGCAGGACAGAGAGGAGTTTAAAAGTTGCCTCAAAGACTTACTTCCCTCCATCATATGGTCTGTAACATAGTTCCTTTTTTCTGCATCATCAGCAAGACCCTCATTGTCTTGTTCACAGTCTTGTCACCAAAGATAAGAATCATCAACAGGATAATGCTATAATACCTAAATTGAAACTGCAATCAGGACATGAGCTAAATTTTCTGGAGACAGATCCTAAAACAGGGATCCAACCCAGCCACTCTATATACAGGGTTCAGTATTCTAAATTTATTCATAATTTACTTTGCCTCCAAATATGGGAAGCACTGTGGAAAGTTTTCTTGCCATCATGAAACACAAACTATCTGAAAACAGAATATTTTTCTACCCATGTCTGCTTCCCAAGCCTTCCTGATCCATTAGAAAGGCAGCATTCTGCACTGCAAGACTGCAACTGTGTGGTTAATACTCCAATGGAATCAAGTCAAGGCAGAGTACAAAACTCCCATTTTCCACAGAAAAATCTAAATATGTAAGAATCCGCATCTTTCAGCTTTTGGGGTTTTTTCAGAGAGACTTTAAAAATGCATTACAAATAGAATTTTCTGCAGAAAAACCTATTTTGAAAAACACATTGTTTTTATTTTTGCATTCAGAATCAAAGATAACCAGATGAAGATATTTGCCTCTTCATTTAGTCGTAGCTCTTGGTCTTTTCTTAAGCTTGTGTTGCCAAGGCATTAATAATTCAACCACAGAGATTGCATAAAAACGGAACTCCCAGCACATGAAAAATGCTGGAAAAAACCAAAAGCTTATTATTTTTTTCCCCCCTTTCCTTTTGCCCGACAAAGACAGCTCTAGTTAGAAAATTCCAAAATGCTCCCAAGGTAGAACAATCTGAACATAAATATGCTACTCAGATTTTTTTTTTTTTTTGGCTCCTGCTTGCCCAGCTGGCAGGCTGCTCAGCTCGCTACATTTGGGGAAATGCAGAACCTAGGGAACAGTGCCCCTGGGAAAACCAGTGGTCCAGAGGAAGGAAAACAGGCAGCTCCCTCACCCAGGCACCAGCTGATAGGAGACTGGGGGCTGCTGGAAGCAAGGCAGCTGTCAGAGGCTAGGAAAGGACATCTGTTTCAACATCTTGGGAGCTAAAAAGTGTGGAGTAGGCGATGGGTCAGGCTTGGTGAGGTGGTGCCCTGCCCCAAACACCCCAGCTCCATAGTGGCTGTAAATCATGGCTCACTGGAGGCAGTGTCACCTAACCCACCCCTGTGGCTGAGACCACAAGTCCCACCTTAAGGCAAGCCTGTTGTCCTTTAACCCTGCCTTCATCTTGGAGCCTTACATCCTTGGAATCTGGGAGTTGGCAGCTATATCTGGCTTTTTATAATTTTTCTGTCTTTCACTTTTTCTGCCTCTCTCCTTCTAATCTTCTTCTCCCAGAACATAACATTGAATGGGTTTCTATGTTCAATGGGCTAAATCTTTGCTGTGATAAGTGACATTATATTGTATTTATCCTTTTGCCAATGTTCCTTAATTTTCTATAGTCTGCCAGTAAACTTCTGTATTTTTACCTCTTGAGAATGTTCAGTGGAAATTTTTTCCTCTGCATCTACCCAAGCAAAAGATCTTGGATTTAGTCTGACCTTTGAATGCTAGGGTGTGACAGCAACCCACCTGGTAATCTGTAGGATTCATCAACAAATTTAAACTGCCTGAAAATCTGGAGATAAACTACTGAATGGGATGCAGAGCTGGTGGAAAACTTGCTATCAAAAACTTGAGAATGGAGAATTGAATAATAAATGCAAAAAATGCAACAACCTGAGTGATGAGGCAGCTCTTGCTTTAAAGTATCAGAATTCAGAAAGGCCTCTCTGACAATGACTTCACAAAAAGCTGCAACATTTTACATTTGCCTCAGGGGTATTTATTATTTATACTTAGGTATGCACACATCTTGAGTATGCCATGATCTATCTTACATCTGCCACCCTCCCAAATTAATTTTTATTGTAGAAATCATTCAGAGTTCATCACTGGTGGGGAGCCTGTTCATTGAAACTCATTATTGTTCTAATGAATTACACGCAAGAGCTGTAAGTGATTACATTATAATAGTCAGAGTCAGCCATTCAATGAAAATTTAATTACAGAGTACAGGGACACGACAAAAAAAATCCAAGCCTGCGTTCTGGAATGCAGCCTCCTGGGCCACAGCTGGCTATTGAAAATCTTCTTGCAATTATGCTTTCTCTTAATCACAGCTATGTTTTAGGATACAAAGGAGGAACTGAAGTACACAGCAGTTGTAGCAGCTCCCCTGCCTACCCCTCCAATGGCAACTCTGGAGATCTTTCCTTCAGTCTTTGGGTGACCCACATACAATCTTTGTCAATAATGGTGGAAATAACCCTCACCTTGTAGGGAATCATAGAATGGTTCAGGTTTGAAGGGACATTAAACATCAAGTTCCAACCCCCTGCCATGGGCAGGGACACCTTCCAGTGTCCCAGGGTGCTCAGAGCTCCACCCAATCTGGCCTTGGGCACTCCCAGGGATGGGGCAGCCACAGCTTCTCTGGGCAACCTGTCCACTGTGGCTCACCACCCTCACAGAAAAGGATGTTTTTCTAATATCTGATGGAAACCTAACCTCTTTCAGATATAGGCAAAAAAATTAGACCCCATTCTTTCCTTCCATGACCCATGTACAAGTCAGAATTTCTTCACTTCCCTTAAAATAAAGAACTCCACATCAATTGGAATTATAGCTGAAGTTATATTTCAGTCCAATGAGATAATAGAATTGCTAACATATGCCTCCAAACAATTGAAGCTGTGTATGTTCCATGCTATGGAGTGTATTTCTGATGTTAGCAGGTCAGTGTTGCTGTAAGAAAGGGGTTATAACCTGCCACATTGGCATCCTTGGGGTGTTCCCAGTTTATTCTCTTTTACACATACACACAAATGCCCTCCCACACTGAGAGTTCGTATTGGCTTTGTCTGTGGGCGCTTAAACAGAGCATTTGACATTACATGTTCACATTAGGCAGCCATCATAAATGGCATTTAAATAAGGAGCAAATCCGTGGGTACCAAAAAAGTTGAACTTATAAAACTATGGTCTACAAGTGGTATGCAAGAAAAAGTGCACGCAAACAATTTCTACCAAGTGATATCACAGTATAAAATGTTTAGAAAAAATCATAGGAACTACAGAAGAAACTTTTTGTATCAGTAAAATTTAGAAAGTATCACAATCCTGCAAACACTTGGCCAGTGTTTATCCAACTTGAGAGAAAGCAAAGGTATGTGGCCTGTTACAATAACATTTTCCACTATCATAAGGGCATCTTAAGTTTGGACAATTTTCATATAAATAGGATTTTATAAGTTGGTTGTGATCCAAAACAGAATAAGTGAACCACTTCACTTCGCATATGAGCAATTAATTATCCTTCTAACAAAACTGATTGTACCAAGAGCACTTTTTTTCCCCCCAAGGAAAAAACCCTACAAAATTTTAACCAATTAAAATCAAAGAACTAATAAAAACCATCAGCAATTAACATGTAAAATGTTTTGCTCTTTTAATATGATTTGCTCTGATTCTATTTGAAAAAGCAATACAGAAGAAGTAAGCACTTTGCTATATCTGGTGGGGAAAGAGATATAAAGGAAATAAAGGAAGGGAAGAATGAAAAGGGAGGGGAGTTAATGTAGTTTTGATACTGTAGTGATAATTTAGCTTGGTTCTAAGTACACTGGGCAATAAATAGCCTCATAAATGAGCTGGGTAAACTCTGAGGGTACAGCAAGGAGCCATTTACTGCCTTGTAACCTCAACGGCAAACTAAAATTATCTTCTAAATAACAGGTTTTCTAGTTGCACTGAATCATTGTGAAACAGAGGGACATTAACTTGCCTGTATCTCTCCCCTGGTTACCAGTAAAATGAACAGCATGAATTAATTCCAGGTAATGTGAGTTGTCACTATTTTTAGCAAATTCAACCTTGAAAACTTTTTCAAATCAATGGAAGTGAAAACCAGACTGGATCTGGGGTTCATTCATATCTTAAAACAGAAAGGAATTGCTACGTTCTGGTGACATTCCATTTGAAAATTCACCCATAACAAAGCTGGCACTTAATCTATGGGGCACTCTGACACCACAGGGGAACAAATGCTGCTGGCTGGGGACATCCAAGCTACAGCCTGGTGGGGGATCCTTGCTGATGCAATTAATGTTCAGTCTGACAAAAATCAATCTGAGGGCTTCATGAGATTTCTACCAATTTTTCCTCTCGCCTATGTTTGTGTCTCATCTGCAGGAAACACTTGAGAGCTGTGCATATATTGGCATTATAACCAGGAGTTAACTGGTCTTACAAAATTCTATAAATGGCAAATACCAACAAACAGTGTAAAAGGGTAGAACAAAATGTTCTTTGCCAAATGCAAGTTCAATTTTGCACTCAGAAATACACAAAGATCTATAACAATAATATTTGTGTCACTTATCTAGTATCTTAGACATTTTACAATGAAATGAAAATTAATTCCCAAGTTACAAGAGTAAAAGTTAGTATAAAAATACAAGTTAGTATGAAAACATAAATAAAATCAATATACCGTGCCAAGAGCTTTCTGGATTGGAGATGTTTTTATTTCAGAACAACTAATGCTGTGTTGGTTCACAGGTCAAAAAGCCACATGGGCAAAAATACTGGCAATATGTCAAGTGCTCTTGAACATGCCAACTGTCCCCTTTCTTTCTCAAGGGGCTGAATGTTGATATAAAACAATTTTTGCACTTTGAGGCTGCCTTGGCAACAGAGAGAATTCAGGCCTCTCTGAATAGGAAGGTAAAGCAATGAGCAGGTAAGTTCCTGATGCTGGGAACGAGCACACGGATTGGAGGGATTGCTGATCTAATTGGGTTTCCCAAGCTGCAAACACTGTTATGTGAACAATCACCAAGTGCACAGCTTTTTTTCACATAAACTGCATGGATTCTGGAGAGCAAGTAAGGCAAGATAGGCAGTATAGGTCTGGTAGGATAAAGGAAAGATGCCTAGCCCGAGGCATTGGCAAAAAGAGAACGTCTGTGAGCTGACTGTGCTGCTTCTGTTCAGAGGATCTGACTCTTCCCTACATTTGAAATACATGGCAATTATGCTAAGAAAACACACCAACTCCATGTCACTTGTTGGTAATTTTTTGCCAAACAGAAACTAACTTCCAAAGCTCTAAATTATCTTTACTAATTAGTCTAGGAAGCAAGAGTATAATGTAGTCAGAAATTTCCAAAAATGTCTAGGAACAAGTTCTTTAAAAGACTGGAAATCAACAACTACTGTTTTTAAAACTGAGCTCCAGCTTTGCAGGAGTCTCTCCTGACATACTGAGTTTCAGCAAAACCGTTCAGATATATTCTGAAAAAGTAAGTGGTCTGTGGGGTCTTGTGGGTAAGAAGTGACATAGTCATCTTCTTGGCAGTAACATTTGCCAAGTAAAGCCACTGGATAAACATAACACCCTCTAAATATGAAACACTTAATCAAAGTAAAAGTTTAGGCATGACATAAGAAATACTAATAATTATATTGGATATGCTCTGCCAAAAACTGGGGGGAAAAGGCACAGAATGTGAAAAAGAGACTGAAGGAACACCATCCTGTGGATGCCCTGCCAGCATCTTCCAGAGTTACTGAGCAATTTGTCCAGAGTCCAGTACCATCCGTGTGATGTCTTACGCTGTTTGAAAATCAGAGCCAAACTAAGGCGTTTCACTTCAGTTACTACCAGGAGCTCATCACTCCACTTCTGATTTTGTGAACCACCTACTTACCTTTCAAGCTTCCTCCAAATTTCCCAGTGCAACTCAAAAACTCACCAAGGAATAGAAAGTTTTCTTTCCAATAAGAGAACTTTTGAATCAGAGAACTGGAATTTGATGGTACGTGTCAAAGTCTGAAGTCACAGAGATAAAAATAATCTGAAACGCAGTTTAAATCTGCCTGCTATAAAGACTCTAAAATTCTGGATATCCTCTTACTTAACAAGTACATCCATAAATGGGTGCTATCAGTATTTTTAAATCGGATAACAGAGAAAACTAAGAACATATTAGGGGAAAGTGCATCTTTTCCATAATTCTGCTGACCTCAATGCTGGCTTTGACTCCCCAAGTTAAATGTAGCAAGTTATTTCTGTTACAGTCAATGAAAAATGTGAAACGACCAAGAAATGTTATAGACAGAAAAATCTTTTGAAAGGAGGATTAATAAATAAGAAAAACTAACCCTTTTGCTTTTTGCTAGCAGAAGAATGAAAAAATGAATGGAACCAAGTCCAGTGTGTATCAGCAGCACATTTCTTCCTGAAGTACTTGATGAATCATATAGGTTGCCTTATCGTAGCTATTAGATTTAATCTGGCATTCAGCATACCTCTTTAATTCAGGAGTTTGACATACACATCAACTTTCTGGAGATGTAGTGAAGATTTCAGGAGCGTGCCAAAAGACTCCAGAATGGAGTCATTTATACTTTCATCTATTAAAATAATAGATGTTTGCCCAGGCAATTGTTGCTGGAAAGTGTAGAAATTTGTATGCCACATTCAAAAGCTTTTGTGTGACTTAATCTAGCAAGGCAATCAGAAAACACCGTAAAGGGAAAAACAATGGAAGGACTTATCATGTCATTTGCTCACTTGATGAAAGCACCTTTGAAAGCTTATTGTGCCACAATGTATGGGCCTAACAGAGCAACCTTGTCAGAAAGTGTAGGTTTTGAAGGTCTGTGAGGAGCCTATACTTTTTTCCCCTTTTTTCCAGTTCTCTATTTCTTCAGCATCCACCTAAGTCTGACAGGAACATTGCTCCTTCCTAAGAAACTTTTAATTCTTCCCTTTCTCTATTTCAGCCCCTTCTGACTCTCCTGTCTTCTTTCTACACCAGAGCTTTGTCCCTGCAACAAGCTGTGTTGGGCACCTTTGAAGTGCTTTGTGCAGTTCACGTCATAGAATGACAGGATCGTTTGGGTTGGAAGGAACCTTAAAGATCATCTCATTCCAACCCCCTGCCATGAGCAGGGGCATCTTCCACTAGCCCAGGTTGCTCAGAGCCCTGTCCAGCTGATGCCGTTTTGATTTTTGCCTTTTTTTTTTCCTTATACATTCTCTGTGTTCTTTAAACATATATTTGTAGCCTATTGTATTAGTGGCTAGCTTTCCCAGTAGTGTTCCATGCCCTTCCCCTAGGCAGAAAGACAAACCAAATTCCAGGGTGCCTACCCTATCTTGGCTCTCCCTGGCTACCAGGGTTGAGAACAACTCAAGATACATTTTCATAAGCAAAGTGCAGCTAGCACCCAGCGGGGGCTCTGGAGAAGGGGCTTGACCTGGGGGGGAATTGCATCACCACCTGTCCTCCTAATTGGTGCTTTTTTGTTAGTTATGCTAATTTGCCAAACTTATAAAACTGTATTCACCCCCATGGGGGTGGGCTTTGAGGACAGTCTTCCATAACTGCCCCTGGAACTCCAATAAAAATCCACTTTTATATTGCCTCCTATACTAAATTATCTTGAAAGTGTGTGTTGTTCCATTTCTAAGGTGAAAAAGACATCACAACCTGGTCTTGGACACTTCCAGGGATATCCACTTCTCAGGGCAACCTGTGCCAGTGTCTCACCACACTTATAGGGAAGAATTTCTTCCTAATATCCAATCTAAACCTACAGCCTATCAGTTTGGAGCCAATTCCCCCTCATCCTGTCACTCCAGACTCTTGTAAATAGTTTCTCTCCATCTTTCTTGAGGATTCCCTTCAGGTACTGGAAGGGGCAATTAGGTCACCCTGAAGCCTTCTCTTCTCCAGGCTGAACAATCCCAATTCTCTCAGCCTTTCCTCATAGGAGAGGTGCTCCATCTCATATTTCTTCACCGGTATTTACAAGATGATATTGGCACGGCAGCTCAGAATGTGAAATTTGAGTAGCTCATATTAGTGAATCTCTAGTCAAATCTGTTGTGAAGTAATTTCCCTTGAAAACAGAAACAATTGAATGAAGTTTGGCTTGGGCAGCAAGGTGCCATCAACACTTTCAGTGTCCATTTTGAAATTTTCATCTAGAGAATTTTAACTAACATTTCCTGAATGCAAATTTCTCTGCTAGCTAGAGCCTTTGACTTCCTCTTAAAAAAAAAGAATTTAAAGTGCATTTCTTCCACGCTGGCTGGAAGGGAACATAGGTCATTACCCTCAGAGACTGCCAATTTTTCAATTTATATTGATCAATTCTGCATTCTCAGTTCAGTAAGTGACTTGGATAATCTTACTTATGAGAAAGTGCTTCCCTGGGGAAGCCAAATAAGGGAATCTGTACAACATCTTCAGGCAGAAAGTCAGTGTTACATGTAAAAATCATATATAAAGTATATATGTACATTTTTGTGTTTATCTATTTTTATGCATATCCATGGTTCTCATGAGCAGTCCAAAACTTATGGAAAGTCCACTGAAGTTTATGGAATAATTCCTCTGTGTGCCAAATGCAGATTTCAGGTTAGCTGGTATAATACTGTATTGTTCCATACTCTTGAAATGCATCCACTTGCAAACAAAATGTGGAAATCTGAATGAGAGTGTCATAAGAATTGTAATCCCACAGACTGGCCAAAGTCCAGGCATTGAGAATATTATCACAGAGTCCCTAGTAAGAAGATCATACCTAGAAAATCTTACAGAATAAGAATACATGATAAGAAGTTCACACATAAGTAACTTTACCATTTTACCATAAGGCAGTTCAGCATATATGAAGAGGGGGAAATGTATTTATAAGAAAAGTGATGCGGTCACTTCCTGTTTCTTTTCAGTTGAAATGGAAAAAATGAACACATTAATACACGAATTTCTCCTGCCAGCCAATATAAAATTGATTATACCACACCAAATCTGAAATGCAGATTAGACACTCTTATTGCTATTCTTTGCCTGTGACATTTTATCCCTTTTTTTTTAATCTCCTCTTACAACCTTATCTCAAGATTCACATCTTGTGCCATTTCCTGTCCTTACATTCTTTTTCCTTAGAACAAGGTTTTTAAAGCCTTCTTTCTTTCTGTGAAAAATAGCACTTTACCTGACTCATTCTGACCTTTCAGTCAGAGTCAGTTGCTAATTTACTTGTATGGACAATTTCCTTCCCTGCTCCTCTATCTTTTTAGCAGACTACAAGAAAGCACTGGAAATATTGAACCCCTGAGGGTTCCAAGCACTTAAAAAATTAATATGTGGCTTTCTTGCTAGGGGCTCGCTAGGACAGCTGGGGTCTCTGTCATCACCACAACACCAAAACTCTGCAGTCCTGAGGCCCTGGTAACCAGGACTGCAGGAAAAAAAAAAAAAAAATCCACAAGTTTTCCTTGTTGCTAATGTCTTAACAATATTTTTAGTGTGTATCAGGCCCAATTTAAAACTTCTGAAAGACAACAGACTTCCACAAAATGGATGTTAACCCTATTTTAAGGGTTTCTAAACAGGCAATACATTTGGGAATACTGAGTCTGTAGTCATTTAAGCCCTTGGCAAATGGGTGTTGGTGAAGTGGCCAACTGCCCTGGTGTACAACCCTCTAGGAATTCGAGATCCTGCATCCTCGTGTATGCAGTGTACTCCTTGCTGCCATCACATTTTGCTGGTCAAAGCCCAGAAAGGATTCAGCTAAACCAATAATATCCCTTCTTTCAGACATCCTGATTTGCCTTTGAAAAGAAAATAAGAGTTCATCTGGCATCATGAATTTTCTGTCCCATTCTGCTGAAAAGAAACGTGGCTTAGCATAGGCTCACCCTCTGAGTCTGCTGGAAGTCTCGCTAAGAGAAGTTGGAACTTCTTCCTAATTCATCTCACCTGACTGTGAATGAATGCCAGCTGGCAGAGTGAACATCTGACAGATATCATCCCTTATCTCTGCTCTTGGACCTCAGGTGAAGGCTGTTAAATAACAAGTCTCTCCGTCTAACGACCTTCATTATCAATTGATCCAGGATACAGGAGGAACGTAACAAAATGAGCGCAGGCACTGTAGTAGCAGTGAATGGACTTTACAAGACTATATGCAGAGATAAAAATTCCTCAAGAACTTGCCTGCTCAGCTCTAAAGCCAACTCACCCTACGGGATGGACTGAGGGTAGACAGCGCCACACAAGAAGCGGAGAGCTGTGTGCTCCCACCCTGCCTGCTCAGAGAGAGCCTTACTCTGACAGGCACAGCAAGTCTGAGGCAACAAAGTGGGGCTGAGACCACAGATTCAGAGTTGATCAGGATTTTCAGGATGTTTCTGGTCTGGCATGTGAAGGACTTGGTGTAATTCCAGCTCCTTGTTTATCCAGACTCTTCTTCACTCAGAGCTCTACCAAAAGCTGTCAATAATAAATTTCTGTACTCAGTGGGGAAAGGTCTCAGGGTGCACCATAGTTCTGAGCCTGTCACTGAACAGGAGAGGGAGGAGAGGGCGGGACAGCAGCACACTACTGCCTGGAGCATTTATTCAGGATGCAAAATATCCACTAATGTCTCAAGCAACTGAGAAACATATTTTGTGCTTCTAAAAGTGTGCCTGGACCAGAGATGGGAAAAAACTCCTGACAGCCCCAACCCACGTGGCCTGGGGCAGAACCACTTGGGTCCGTGGTGATTTCATCCAGACTCCCTCACTGGGTTTCACTGTCCCTATTTTCCTACCCTCATCCTGCTACTATGGGAAGTGGGAGAGACATGGCTGGGGAGTTCAGGTAACCTGCAGTGAGTCCCACGCCCAGGGAAGCTCCTCTTTCTGTATTAGCCAATGCCCCACACATGCCAGGAATTCTCCAACCACATAAATTCTGCTAGAAGCTGAAAGAGAACAGAGAGATCCCTGAGCACAGATCCTCTTCCAAATGTAACCCAACAGGCTCACCTATAAGAAATTAAATAAAAACACAGAAAGAGCAGTGCAGGCACACTGGTAGCAATAGACACTATATAGCAGGGGTTATAAGGATGCAATTAAAAAGAAGACTCTTTCATTATGTATTTTCTGATATCTTCAGAATACAAGTTGATCTGTATGGGTGGTAATTAGAGTTCTGACTCTGGGATGATGAGAGAGATCTGAAAACATGCATGGGATGGACTCCCAAGATTCAAACACACATCCTAATTAAAATCTATTATGAAAAATCTGTATTCCTTTTTTCCTTTCTTCAAAGTTACATTAATTTGATAAAACAAGCATCAGAATTTTGACTGTTAATCAAAGAAATAACAGTTTCATGGACAAATCTTTAAAATTCTCCCTCTTCTACATTCATAGAGAAGACTGAAGCCGAAAAATACCCTGAAGAAATATTTTCCTATTATTGCTTAACAAGAAATAGGCAACTAATCAAAAGAAGATGCAGTGAAAACAAAAACACACAAAGCCCCACATCTGCTATCTCAATAAGGTATCAGAAAAGTCCTCTCTATTTCTGTGTAACAAGACGGCATATTTTAAAATACAGAAGAGTAAATATTCAAAACAGCAAACTGATATAACCATACAGATCCTATTGACTCTACACCGGCCACACAGATAAATTCCACGTGAATCTTTGGCAACATATCCCCAAAGAAGATCAAAGGTGCCAGCTGATTTTGGTGTTAAGATGTAGACTGCCTTGTGGAAAACCGCATAGCAATCAAATTCATTTTCATAAAATCATGACAGTTAAAGTAACTTCCATTTTCCTTTCACAGAGGATCATTCCTTTCTGTGCACCAGGAGAGGCTTCCTCTGGGAAGAAGAGGAAATTGTATTTTTAGTTCCAGGCCACAGATTAGAAACTGACTTTGTCACGGACCAACTTTCCAGGCAAGATTTGAAATGAGGTTTTATACCTAATAATGCTGCAGCTGTGATTAAATCCTGGATGCAAGACTATTAATGTGCACTTAGCTAAGCCTACAGTGAAGTACCACGATCCTGCCAGGCCATACTACAGTTCTTACTCATTTGTTCATATACAGAAGATACAGGTTCTAATAATTCTTGAATATTATGGAGATTTGCTCTTTGAGACAAGGCAGAGATGTCTCTTAGGTGAGCTGCTGTAAAGGACAGAAACCAAAGAGCAGTAACCTAGTAATGATTTCCACAGAAAAAGATACGTCAAGAGAAAAGAAAAAAAAAAAGAAAAAGTAATGAAAGGGATGATCTTCTGGGTTTTTGACCACCTGTAGGGGAACGTGTCTGGTAGCCTCTTAAGATCCTGTGTGATTTTGTTTTCACAAACACAGTTCTGCACAATTCTGCTTTCAGATCATTCCAGGTAACTGTGTAAATATTTTCTTCAGTGTACATTTTTGAGTGAATTCATACTCTGGAATTTTCCTTTGAATTTTTGTTTCTAAAAAAATCATGATGAAAACTCGTTTTGTGCTTTTGAAGGTTACCTGGTCTCACTTGGAATTGTATAACCAAAACCATGCCAAGCTGTATAGTTTGTAAATACTTTTAATCATTTGTGTTGAGATTGGTGACTGCATCAATCTCATGCATATGGTTTCATGTTTTGTTGTGAAAATATTCCATGGTATAGACAATGTATCAGAGTTGAGACCAAGCAGATGAGTTCTCAAATCCAAGACAATTACTTTAGAACAAAACTGTTTATTGATTTACGTATGTTTTTAGAAAATCTTTAATTACTACAGCATAACCATAATTTTTACTTTCCTTTCTCTTTTAGACCTGAGAAACTTTAGGTGGTAGAGGAAAAGTTCTTGATGCATATTTTGTCTAGAAGTCAGAAAATACTGAGTGATCACCTCTCTGGAAGGTACACTCTCCAGTTACCTCCAGCCCAGTTTTTTCACCTGTGTTCAAGGTACACCCAGGCCCACTCTCAAAGAAAAGTCAGCTCTAATCCTCAGATTCTAAATAGAAAGCACCAAGTTTTATGTTTTCACAGATTAAAAATACGCAAATAAAGGGAAGGTCTCAAAATAACTGCAAACAGAGCATTTAAATATCGGTGTGCTACAAAATTGAAATGGTAAACAAATATTAAAAGTGGTGCAGAAGCTGCAGCCTCCTTTCCTTCACATAAGGGCTGCTAAATTACTGCACTGCCCAATCTCGAAAACTGTTAAATAGAACTTCAAACTAAAAATAAGTGCTACCAGAAACACTGAATTTTGGAAAGGAAAATGAGTCCAACATGTAAAGACATTTTCAAACCCTCCCACAGCTCCAATCCGCTCTGCAGGCCATGTACCAAATTATTCTTTCTCCCTGACTCTCTCCTCCTGCCCTCCAGGAGAACGTGCCCCAACCTGCCTGGACACTGCCCTCCTCTTGTCCATTCCAAACCCGGGCAAAGAGGGAAGGAGGTGGACATCAAGTGCCATGGTCAAGTGAGGGGCAGAAAGTAGAGGGGTGGAGAGCAACCATGGATGTGCAGCTGGGGAGCAGGGGGTGCCCACAGGGGAAAGAGCTGCCCCAAACAGGTCCCAAGTGACACAGTCATTCCCACAGTTCTGTGACTTTTAGGGGAAGAAAGGGTAAGGGACTTCTACCCACATACTTTCATTTGTTTCCAATCATGGACACCCTGGTTTCTTCCCCTTCCGTATTTGTTCTCCTTCTGTGTGCAGGTGGAAACCTGATTTTAGATGTTTGTGCTGCTACATGCCAAGCTGTGATGCTTTTCAAACTCAAATGGTTCAATTTCTCAGATATTACATGGTTTTGAAGCTCTTCTAAGCCTAAAATTGTGATACCAGCACAATATGCTAGCAACACAACCAAAACCTTGCCCTACAAACCCACTACAGAAGTAGATGTTACCTGATTTTTGAAAGAGAAAAGTCTTCTTGGAGGTCTTTTCCCTCCAAGGGGAGCACTGTACTGCAGACAGACTTGGCTGGATGTACCACACAGATCACGTTGCCAGTATCATTATGATGAAAATGAAGATTCCACATGGAATTGGGGCCAGTAACCAGAGGTGGGTATTAGCTCTTAAGGAGGTGTTTTTTGGACAAGAAGAGACAGCTGTTTAGGTCACCTCTGTCAGTAAATCCTTGCCCCTCTGAGTGCCTTGTTTCGTTAGGCAGGTACCAGGGAGAGAAACCAACAGGCACATTTGCCACTGGGGTGTGTTTCCTCCACAGGATTGCAGCAGGTGCAGCCTTGCAGTGACTCCCTGCTGCTCACACGCTCCTCCTGCACAGATCTCCCCAGCTCCCTGCAGCTGCTGGGCCTTTGGCAGGCCTGCATGGGAATCAGTACCTTACTGACCTTTTCAGAGTTTTGGATAGCCTCCGTTTGCCTTAACCATGACTGCCAACAGCTCCCTTTAACACAGACACATTCACAATGCTTCCTTTCCCTTGGAAGCACATTTGCCAGGGTCATCTTATCTACCCACAAGTCAAACCATATTGTTTCCATCCTTAAACATCCAAAAGGAAAAAAGTCACTTAAACATATAATTTAACTAAAATGTAAAAAGCCTAGGACTTTTGAAATGCTTTTCCATTGAAGTTCAGCTTGTTCTTGGTGGCTTTGCAGAGACAAAATCTGTAGCTTTCCACAAGCTTCTATTTTACAGCATTGAGTCCAAGTACCATTTGGGTGTAGAGTGAAATCCTCACCCTATCAAATACATTTTTAAAATTGCTAATGACTTCAACAGAACAAATATTTGGCATTTTGCTTTTAAGTTGAATGTTTCAGAGAAATCTTTTTTCCTCCCCCTTCCTAACTAAAGGTTAGGAAGCAAACTAAAGCTTCTGAAAAGATGAGTAAAAATTCATCACTTGTAGTCCGTAGTGACTATGTCAGAACATGAGAGGAGTAAGCTATGATATTCATGTTAAAAATAGGGTCAACAGAAAAAGTAAGCCTTTCCTACAGTAAGGTGTCAATTTGTTGGCCACCTTTTTTGTACTGATAGGAGTAGCATTGATCTGGTCAGTAACTGCCTTGTAGCATTGGGGTGCAAAGTTCATTTACTTGCTCACAAACAAAACCCCATCCAGTATTCCAGGACTCAGCTGACAAAAGGAGTAGATTCTCCATGCTACCTCTTCTTGTTCTTCTTAAAATGTTTCTATCTGTGCCTCTCTTTGTGGAGAATGCCAGCTACTGATACTGCACTGGCAACTCCAGCTCTAATTTCCACAATTCCAGCTTTTCAATGTTTTAAAGAATAAAATATTAACAGAGGAGAATTTACAATTAATAAGTGGCAGAGGCAGAAAAAAAAAGGCAAAGCACATCCCTAAAATGAAAATATTTATAGAATAGTGTATACACCATCACTTGGGCACACTGAGTCCCAAAAGCAACACAAAGAGACAGCGTTTGTTTTCCTTTTCTTCTGCAAAACTACAATGAAGTGATAATGACCTCAGGAGTGTGAGTGTTTATTCCATCTTTGGCCCATTTGATGTGGTTTTGGCCTATGGTAAAGTTAAAGGCTAAATGTATTTTAAATGGGCTAAACCCAAGATAAACACATGTCCCTGAGGTCATTATTTCCATTAGATGACAGCTTGCATAAAACACCAAAAGCATTGTAAAAACAGTGTAAACTTTTAAAACATATTCTTTTGTAGGCCAGCACATCTTTTAGAAAGTGTATACTGTTTCTAAGCAATTGTTTCTTCTATTGTCAAAGTTTCTTCTTCAGAAACAGAGAAACCAGCGTTTATTTGGACTTTGGCTATACATGAGATAGTCTGGGCTTTGTAAATCCTACACATGGCACTGGAAAATGCAAACAGTGTATCCAAGCATTAATCATGCTCATAACAACTGTGTACATGGAAATATCTATCAGCTGCACTACAGCTTGGAAGATTTGATCTACATGAGGAAGATTGTCAGTGGTTTAAAAGCACACTAAGACTTGATTATGGATACACAAGCAATTTAATGGACAAAAATCCATTCTTGTAACCAAGTAAATTACATTTGAACAGATTTGCCTTGCTTTTGATGCATATTTGGAGGCAAGTGATGACAAGGGAGCCATGGAAGCTGTTTGGAAAATGCCCTTCTTCCTCCACAGGTAAGCTAGAGGAGCAGGGAGCTCTTTCCCAGTGTCCGTGCTCCAGCTTTCCCCTGTAGATTTGGATTGTGCTGGAAAAGCTTGTCAGCAGAGAGTTTATTGAATCCCACTCCCCTTTTCCTTCTCAACTTCCCCAGATACAAAACTGGCATGGTCTCTGCTGCTTGTTCTTGAGCAGCTCTGTCCTGCTGCTACCCTTAGTGTGTCATAGGGGATCAGTTTGAAATCTATTCTCCATACAGAAAGTTAGGGATGCAAAGATTCATTCTTGAGGAAAAATAACACAAAACCCCTGAATAATTCTTCTCACTTTCTGTTTAAACACCTAATTCTGCATACCTTGAAGTTACCCAGATCATCTTTGTTTCTGCGCCTGGAAAATCAAAAAAAGGAGCCCAAAATTTTTACATTTGTTTTCTCAAAATGGTTCTGTGGAATCCAGGGCGGAATTCAAAGCTGAAAGTATTTCATGGTTGCCAGCAACCAATGCAATTTGGGAGGTAATGTGCCTTCAAGATATCAATTGTCCCTCTAAGATGTCCATTGTGCTGGAGTTCATTTACAACATCTCCTTCCCAGCCATCCAGGACAGGAAAAAGTGAAAAGCATAGGTTTTAATCAATGAGCATGTTACAAGACAAAACTATGGCTGAGTCTAAACCCACACCTGGGTTTCATCTGTTTTCAGTCTGTCTCCTTAGGCCTGTTAGACTTTGATGTTGTCCAAAATGTTTCTTTTTTATAATATTATCACCTTACTGTTGGTTTAGGAAAAAGGCAGCAATTTTTTTGACCTTTTCTGAGTGATCTGTAGAAGACCTTTCCCCACTGGGAGCAGGAACACAAGGAGAACAGACAGGTTCCAACTATACCATCACTTTGTTCTAGAATGCAGCTTTCCTAGATTTAGCTTTGGATACTTTTTTTTTGGTGAAAGCTGAAGTGATCTACCACCCTCCAGACAAAGACTATTCTTTTTATTTGGAACATTCATCCTTTCAAAGATAATCAAATACTACTGCACCATACTCTTAATAAATTATCTTATGCCAGCTAAAAATTCACTAAGTATTTGGATTGATTTGTGTAATGCCCGAAGTAGTTTTATGCAATTAGAAAATTTATAAGCATTGTAATGGGTGAAATAGGGGTTGGATTCTAGAAGGAACTTAAGGATTCATTTTGAAAGACTATGAGAGATGTTTAGCAAGATGAAAAACACTGTTTACGTGACCTTAAAAGACTTAGAGCAGATTTCAGTTTTGTCATTCCAGTAGAAATTTCTTCTGTTATTCTTTGTTGCAATCTGCTGAGCTGTTATTAGCCTCAGTGAATCAACATCCACACTGAACCAGAATCATTTGCCTGTAAATCTGCCACCATTGCTTCATTTATGTGAGTGCTCAAAGTAAGCAACAACTACACTGTCCATTTCCACTGCCACCTTCTCCTGGACAGTTACAGACAGCAATGTTATCGTTCCGTTCCTAAAATACTGACCCTGGTAAAGAAATTGTAGGGGCAAAAGCATCGAGCTGCAATGAAGTGGTGAGTTATGGCTCAGATTTTTCCTTCCAAGTCCAGGACTGGAGATAACTGGCACCTTCACTGTCACTGGTACTTGTGAGGGTGATGATTTCATTTGTGGGCTGGTTGTTTGGTCAGTTCTGGGCTCTGCCATGAAATATTCCTCCTGTCAGTGAATGGAAGGAACCAATACCTGCCTGCCCATTGTACTGGCAGTGAAGAACAGAGATATTTGCTGGAAAGTGCTGTGCAGAAAAAAAAAAATGAAGCAAAAAAAAAACAAAAACAAGGAAGAAGTCGTTCAATAGGGAATGTCATGGGAGAGACAGCAAAAAAAATGGGGAAAATTGAACAAAGAAAATGAGAAGAAAAGGATATTTCATCCCTTACACCAGAGAAAGTCCACTGGCTTCAGTGGAGTTACTGTGAGTTTTGTCCAGATTTCTGTTCTGAAAGAAAACAATAAGGAGAGATTCACAGGGGAAAAAAAAANATAACAGGGGAAAAAAAAAAAAAAAAAAAAAAAAGTAAGTGGAAGAAAATACACAGATTTTAGAAAAGAAAGGGAAATCCTGATAGGGTATAAAAAAGAACCCTAATGACTTTTACAAAACATGGTTTCCCTTTCTCCTGCACTTCTCCAGCTGTTTCTTCAAACTAACTATATCCAAGCAATTTTTTTTCAATTCCCCAACATTCTATGGGCATATTTCAACATCAAAATATTGCAGACATAAAAACAATAACTTTCCACCTTAGGAAGTGAGGAAAACAAAGTCATAGTGCTGTTGTGAGCACATCCTGCTCTGCCCAGGAACAGAAGGAGGGAGCTGACCCTCTGAGAACTTTTGCTGGCAGTTGCACATTTTAAAGGTGTTTGCATCCATAGTATTTTGGTTGCTAGGATTCCTGGCCCCCTTCCCCTCACCTCCCCCTCTCCCTGTACTCCTCATGAAATGACACTGAAAAGAAGGGAGGAGAAATGGCTTTACAGCTTTGATCTTATTTTCCATTCTCTTCTTTCCATGTCTAGTTCTCCTAGAATGGCAACAGCCAGGCATACTTTTTTCTTCCTGAAATGGTCTCTGTCTGTGCCTTTCCAGTGACATCCATATTTTTTATTTTATTAGTGTTTCTGTAATTCCTCAATTTCTTTTTACAGTCTGATCTTTATACCATCTTCCTCTGACTTTTTTCTTTTTGGCAATGTATACAGTTGTGTTTATCTTTTTTTTAAAGGACAAAAATATGCAGGGACAAATATAAGCATATTTGAATAAAGGGATAATTACACCTATATAACATTTAATGCATTGAATTTGCATACTGTATCAATAGTTTTCAGAACACTTCCAAGAAATAGCAAAGAAAAGAACAGGAACTATGTTCTGCCTGTGCCAAGAACATCCCTAAAGAAAATAAAACTGCTATTCTATTTGAATACTAAGAAAACAGTGTTTTACTGCTCAGAGCTTACAATATCCTCCCTCATTAGAGAAATATCTGCAAGCTGTAAACTATCTGCCCTGGCAGAGAATTCACAAATCACAACAGTTACCTGCTTCTTTTGGATATTGAATCAGCTAATTACACACTGAAGTTTGGGTTGGACATCTGCTACCTGACTTATCTTAGTATCCACCACAGAGAGCTTCTTGGCAAAGGTTCTCATCTTCTCCCCTCACCCACCTCTCAATTGGAAAATGGGAAATTATTTGGATACTATCACTAAGTCTTAAGTAAAAATAGGATACTCTGGCCTAGGGTACTTGGTCCCTGGGTGACTGATGGGATTTCTCCGTGCTTCAGGCCAAAATGAATATTAATGTAGGTAGAAGAAAAGTAAATGAGAGGAAGAAAGAGCAGAGGGGAAAAGGAAAATAGGTGGAGAAATAGTCAATTAAACTTCTAGTGGGCTGAAAAATAAATAACCAGTAGCCCCTAATGGAATATGAATTACAATTTGGCAAGCACCAGGGATGAATCACAACATCTGGCATCCTAGGTGTTACTGTTTATCTAAACTACCAATAACATCTGTGTGAGCGAGTCCTGCCAGTATCACTGCCTGGTATCATCTTTTAGAGAATAAGTGTAAAAACCTTATACAAGGCGATGTTATACACCCACTTTTGAAACTCTGGGCCAGAACTCCCTTCCCATGGAGTAAATACATCCACAGGTAGGCAATGGGCAGTCACACTGAAATCATAGGAATTTCCACCCACAGAGACAAAGGATGGGTTTGTCCCAGTAATAAAAATTTCTGCTGTTTAAACTAATTATATGTACAGAGCCAGCAACTTGTGGTAAACAGGGAAGGAGCCCAGGCATCCAGACTATTACATATGGACCTTGATGTAAATCCCAAACAATATACCCTTCCTGGTTTCTGTTTGGGTGTACCAAGCTTAACTCTGTCTGAATTCATTGCCTAAAATTGAATCTATTTATAAAAGATACATTTTAAATGGCATTTTAGAAAAAGAGGCTAATTTCTTTGCATGAGGACCATGTCCAACATAAATATGATTCTTCACATTAAGAAGGACAAACAAGGGGATCTGACCTGACCAAATCTCTGCCTTTCCATGATACTGGAAAACACAGAATAATAAAACCTAAATGGATAATCTGCCCTGGCACATGAATTAGAAGCAGAATAACATTGGTCTTATGTTATAAAAGAGCAAGGCGAAATACCATATTGCTGGACTGACATATTCTGCTTTTGTGTTTCATTGAAGCTCATGTTCACATTAAGGAGGGAGTTAAAATTGTGCTTTTAGCTCCAGAGCTGAGAAATTCCGGCTGAATTTTTCTGTAAGCCCAGTCATTTTCTTATTAACCAGAAAGAAAATTATAGAGCCCATTACGAAGTCCTGGAAAGATTTCATTAATTACCTGGCCACCCACTAGGTTCAGTAGACACTAAGTATCTGTAGTACTAGGAAATAGACAGGGATACTCTGATAACTTTTGAGCATATTCCTAGATATTTTGTGATTTACACTGCAAAACATATTCTAGAGGTATCCCTAAGGAAGTAATTGCAAAAAAAACCCCTATTATTAAAAACAAAAGGGGGAACAACCATCCCAGAGAGTTTGTGTCACTCTGCTGCACCCTGAAAGTGTCTGAAACCACCAGCTCTGCACAGCCAGCTCTGCTGCTGCAGTAGTGAACAAATCATTGTGTTTCCCATTGCTTCTCTTTTCCACAGAACCTTTCTCTTGGAAATCAGTTCATGCATGGGTCATTTCTGGGATCAAAGTCTACCCCAACTTGGGTCTGTATGGCGTCACCTATTCTAGAGTGTTACACAGCATTGACAGCCTCAGAAACAGATGCAACATACAGGTCAAGTTCAGTCTAAAAGTGAAATATTGCTCCTTAAATGTCAGCATTTAGAAAGAATTGGGGTTGTTCAACCCAAGAGAAGACAAGGCTTCAGGGTAACCTAACTGGAGCCTTCCAGTACCTGAAGGGAACCTAACAAGAAAGACGGAGAGAGACAATTTACAAGGGCCTGGAGAGACAGGACAAGAGGGAATGGCTCCACACTGACAGAGAGTAGGTTTGGGTTGGATATTGGGAAGAAATTCTTCCCTGTGAGGCTGGTGAGCACTGGCAGAGATTGACATGAAGCTGTGGCTGCCCCATCCCCAGAAGTTCAAGGCCAGTCTGGATGGGGCTCTGAGCATCCTGGTCTAGTGGAAGGTGTCCCTGCCCGTGACCAGGAGTTAGAACAAGATGATCTTGGAGGTTCCTACCAACCCAAGCCATTATATGAATGACTTTATAACACGTGCCAGGTGTCCATAAGCCAAATTATTTCACATACTGGATATAATGAAATCAAAGTCCATCTTGTTGTTTTTTTTTTTTTTCTGTTGAAAGCTTTTACAGTGTGGACATACATTATTGAAACAAAATTTTGTGCCATGTTGAAAATGTAGAGAACACATTTTAAGAACTTTATGTGATAATGTAAAGCACAAGGTTCACTGTACCAATTATATTATTCATGTACATATTTAATTCAGTACAAAGGAACTGAACCTGAACTTATTTGTAGCTGCCACAGAATTCCCATTTTATCACAGGACTCCCCTGGGTGCTGCAGGAACAAGAGGGTCGTGATGCAGAATTTAGATCCAGCCTCCACACAGCACGTGGAGTATGTGAAGGGCAAACCAAAAGCAGGTAGTGAAGCAGATTCTTTCTCCATTTACACTGCATTATTGAAGGTAGCAGCACTGCACACAGTCACACCTGCCTGAATCTAAAACCAGGCCAATGAACATAATTTAAGAGCCTTTAATTTTGAAACACAGCAACTAAAACCAAGCAAATCTAGAGGGGCCAGAGATGGCTTTCAGCTTAGGACACAGACTTCTTAGAAGTGGAGCTATTTGTCCAAAACTCATTCACTTTATTTGAGCTTCCTCCAGTTCTTGATGAATTTTGCATTTCCCTAAAGTTGCTATTGTTGAGAATCGTGGAACAAATTTCCTAAATTAACCGTAGGCATGAGCCAAGCATTGTATTTCTGATAGGAGTTTCTCAAGATCTATGAAAAGGTACCTGCATTTAGATAGAGATTTAAATTAATGAACAATCATTTGCTCCTCTTTCACAGAGTGCATTTCCAGCCTCCCATATGCACAATTTTGCCTTTTTGTTCTCTAACTAAACCTTGGAAATGGTCTGGAAAAGTGCATTTATAGCAAGAGGTCACAACCAGGGTTGAATGCTTGGAGTTTGCTCTATGAAAGGGGAGCTAATTTGTTTGTTCCATGTCTTGCAACAATAGCAACTTCGACTAAATACAAAGAAAGAAAATACGACAAAGCAGCACTCCTCCTTACCAGGAGAAAATATCGAAAAAACGATTTCCCATTTATCCTGGATATTTTGGGTTTTTGAAGTTGGCTGAGTACTAATCTTCCCTGGTATGTGCACAATTAAGAAACATGTCTCACAAACATTTATCCTTCATTAACAAAAACATGGAAGAGAAGATTCATTAGAACCAGTCCTAACCTGGTGTTCATCTTTAACTGTCACCTCAGGGGCTGACCACGGTCTCTTTTACTTACAGGATGATTGGTTCAGGATTCCAGTCCTGAATCTGGAGGTTGGTTGCATTTTGAACAATTCATGGTAAAGAATTCAAGGTGTGCATTAGCATTTGGGGATGAGCGGGACCAGGAGAGCTCAGTAAAACTTCGGGCAGTGAACAGGGCTGGTTCCTGAACAACACAGTGCTCTGAAGAAAGCAATTGCCTCTTTGTAAACACTGGCAGACATCTCTCCACAATTATTTTTTTCAACTACAAATGACTATCAAACACTTTGGTCTTCTATAAGATCGTTTGAAATCTTCCACAATGGATACTTTAAAAAGGCTTGAGTTATTTTTCAGTGGGAGGAGGTGTGGAGGTGTCTATCCTGTTTCTCACCTAGCTGTACATTTTGAGTCACCCAGCCCTAATTCCTGGAACTCTAAAATGCCTATTCTTCCTCACATATTTCTAACTATGGTGCACCAAGGTCCTTAAGCACTTGACGACCAACGAGTGGGACAGAGCAGTGATAAGAGAACAAGAAATGCCAGTGTCAGCCAAAATGGCATTTCACCACAAACCACGACAGTTTGTATCTATGAAGGACACTGTTCCTACAATAACCATTTCAGTCTGGGGGGCCTGACATCAAAAAAAGCTCCTGGAAGAGGAGACCCTGGATCATGAGATGATGCAAGAGGCAAGAAATGTATTGGGGATATGGGCATATAATAAACAGGGAGGAGAATATTGGTTTATGGACTGATGTCTGGAAAGAGTAAATATGAGAGAGGAATGGCAATAGTTTAGCAACAGGAAGCAGTGAAGTAGAAGTAATTTGATAAGAATAAGCAGTGGTAAAGTTTAGTCTGAATAGGAGCAAATATTTCTTAATGGTAAGGTACATTAAACTGGAATAGCCTCCCCAGAGACACCTCAACTGCAAGTAATTTAAAATTAAATGAGACAAAGCACCTGAGAATTCACTGGGGGAACAGTCATGGCCTGCCATCATCTAATAGGTGTTTTCCATCTCTAACTTTTGTGATTCAACTGACATTAATTGGCATTAGGGTGTATATCAAACTAAAATACAAGCCCTAGATGTTACCAGACATCATAGGGATCAGTTTCCCTGGTACAGCTTTTCAGCAAAATGGAAAAAAGTAACAATAACTTCAGAGACCCAAGTGTCACAATCACTGAAGAAAATTTATGTTTTGCTAAGAAATATTTCCAGAGTAACACCATTCCAATATGGTATGCTGACAGATAAAACCTGTAGCACCTCCGAAAGTGCCTCTCAGTTGGGATGCCGTGTGTGCTCCACAATCAGTAACTGAATCAAACTGAAAATCTAAAGTAGGAGTGAAGAACTATTTTCCTGAAAGAACTACATCTCAAAGATGGGAAAGAAAGATTAAGGTTTTCAAGTGAAACCAGAAAAAAACCAGCTCTGGAATGGGGCAATCACATTAAGGATATTTCTTCCATATTCTCACTACTGGTATTTAAATCTCCCTCTCCAGTAGACATCTAAAGTTTCATGCTGCACTGAACTCCTATCATGGCTTCGGTCATTTTGCTTACTTTTTTTTTTGGTTTTTTTTTGCTGTATCTTCTACTACAGCTATAATCCAAGGACTCTTTTTCCTAAGTATAATAAGTTCTTTATGTTAGTTTATCTCTGCTCTCACAAAAGTCAGAAAAATAATACTTTAAACCAACACTAAATACACTCCAAATCCTTATCCTCCACATGAGATTGTTAATGGATGTTTTGAAGTATTTAATATTTAATAGTTGAAAAGCAGTGTCTGTTCAGGCTAGTTGGTAAAGTTTATTGAAGGAGTGAAGGTAATAATAGTTCTATAATTTCTAGAATTGGGGACGGCAAAACGTCTCGAAAATTCTAGTAAAGTGGTGTGACATTCTGTGCAGAGATAACCTTTCCCCATTTTAAAGAGGGCTCTTGCTTTCAAACCGGAGCAGCTTATCCTAAAAAGACTACACCCCATGAACTAATGACCCATGCCACACTGTTTTGGGAAGACTGTTTTGCCTGTGGGAGGGACTCCGGTCACAGCAGCTTGGGCAGGACTTCTACTCGTGAGATTAGAACCACAGTGGAGAAGTTCACAGAGAGCTGTCTCCCGTGAGAAGGACCTCATGGCATAGCAGCAGAAAGAGACTCCCCTCCCTAAGTGAACTGAAGAAAGATTTTTCAAGTGAAGAACTGACCGAAACTCTGATGCCCTGTCTCCCTGTGCTGCCGGTGGGAAGGAGGGAGGGGCTGGTAGGGGAAAGGTGTTTTAAAGGCTTATTTTATTCCTCATTATCCTCTGCTGACCCTGTTAATAATAAATTTACTTTATACCTTTAAGTTTAGCCCTGTTTTGCCCTTAGAGTGTTTTCTCCTAATCCTTATCTCAACTCATGAACCCTTCCCTTTTTGGGTTTTTTCCCCCTCCTCTGCTCAGCTACAGCAGAAAAAAAATGAGTGAATATTTTTTTGTGGATGCCTGGTATTTGGCCAGTGTGGAACCACAACAACAGGGGACTTGTGCCATGAGGTGAAGAAAATCTGTCAACTGTAGAAGTCCAAAAAGCTTTAGGTCAAATAATTTTTTGTGAATGTGCCTGGGAAATGGTCACCTAAATGGATGGCAATAGCTTCTAGCACTGGGCTGCAAAGGTTTTAGAGAGCTCTCTGTCCTCCCTTTCAAATAATACCATTTTGTAAGCAATTATTAGTGTTTGTGATTTGGGAACATTAACACCTTAAGCACTAGAAGTTTGATTTTTGTTGGCTCCAGGGCAGGGTGTGAGGTAACATATGAGTAGAAATTTCCTGAAATTCAACCTTGAATTTTGCTAATGTCAGTCCGTTCCTGTCAAAAGGTTTATATATATTCTCAGAGTATGCCTGTTTATGCTATTAGCCTTAATTTTGCAGGAGATGCTTCATCATACAGAGATGAAGGAAGTTGCCCACAGCTGAGTGGAACTCTGCAGCAAAACACAGAACTAAAGCTTAGCTTTCCACAGCCTGCCAAATACGCCAATCCTTGGATCACCGCTTCTTTCCCTCAAGAAGTGCAAAGGAGGCATTTATCTAGTGGCAATCTGAAATTTGATAGAATTTGATAAGCCCCATATCTCAGGCCCAGGAATGAATCGAGAGTTTGTACAGGAAGTGACCTGTGCTGGAAGAAAGAAAAGCTCCAACTGTTACAGTTCAGTTTAACTTTTCTTCAGCCGTGTTTGTATTAAATTATCTATTTTTCTGTTTCCAGTGGGACAAATAGTTAAAAATAGCAAATTATGGCAAAAAAAGTGATTCTTTTTGTCATTATCCTGTCCAGGACACAAGATGGAAGGAACCACGCAAATCCTTTGAGAACACTGATTTTAACAATTATCTTTTCTCTATTTTTTAGGTAAAGTCATGACGGTTAGACTTAGCCCATGCATGGTTTGGATACCTACAGGCAAAATACTACCCCTTTTTTGCAGTCAAATTATACCAACCTCTCCTCCCAGGGTTAAGAAACCTAGTAAGAAGGATTACCTGAGGCAATTTAAACTGCTCCTTCACTTAGCATCGGATTTAGCCCAATTTTATAAAAGATTTCCCAGCAGCCTGTTGGGTATTTGTTCATTCAGACTTTTTGTGTCAACCAGAAGCTGAATGATGTATGCCCAGTGCCATGGCTGGGAGTGGTGGGCAAAACCCACCTGAAAAAAGGATCTCTAGCATAAAGACCAATGTTCTGAGCCACCACCACCAAGGCCAAGATTACAGGAGGATACAGAGGAGGACAAACACAGATTTATGTCATTAAAATGCAATTTGGTTCAAATAAAAAGCAGGGTGCATTCCTCTCTACCGTCACTCAGGCCACTCATCTCAAATGGTCCATCCTCTGCAGGAGGCAGGAGTGGTACACTTTTGTGGGCCACTCTGCTCAGGACTTTTTAAATTTTCATTGCTCAAGTCTGTCTATCACCAGTGAAAGTATGTGGTCAAGAGTCTTCTACCAAAAAATGCCCTCTCATTTAACCAACTAAATTAATTTCATGCCTGCTACTGAACCCTACTCAGACACTTTTAATGTTCTATGTCTTTTCTGTCTTGGAGCAAATCTGAAAAAACAAAAGAAAAAGACTCATGCCATTAATGAACCACATGTGCTGCTAAGTTCCCCATCTTGTTGCAAATTTACATTTTTCAGAGACATTGGAGTTATTTAAATAACCTTTGTTTCATGAAGGGCTCTCTCTGAGCCACCCATGCCATACAAGACACCCCACACTAAAAGTCAACTCTTTGACCTTTTATTCTCAGGCTGGGGAATGAGACATGCCATGCGCTCATACGATCTGCCCCTGGGCACCATTCTGGGTAAGTTACTTGGACAGCACCTCTTGCCAGCTGATTCACAAAGTGGAATCTGCATAAGCTCTTGAAAAGAAATGCTCATTAATATTCCTAGCCAGAGGCAAGTGTGTTACAGCTCAGTGAGAGAAAGGGTCAGGGAAAGGGGAAAAAAAAAAAATAAAAAGGAGGGAAAAGATTCGGAGGCCTCATAGAACAAGTCAATACCCCAAGACAAATGGTGCCTTTGTTGGAGGAAGAAGAACAGACCATTCTGCTCTGGGAAGAACTATGCAAATAGACTGGAAACAAGGAGGTATTCTCTATTCTATTTTTATCAATAACCCAGGAGTATCAGAGAGACTGAGACAGCCCCTTCCCCAAGGATACTTGGGCAATTTAATGGAACCAAACAAAAGGACTGGGGACTTCCACAGAGCATCCTCCCTTAGTCAACCAAGCAGCTGTGAAAGCTCTACATTAAGCTCAAAACTTTCTAGGGGTACATTCCCTTTCCCCGGTGTGCTCTCTTCCCTCAGTTTGCCATCTCCTGTTCCCCTACCCATGCTCCATCCCTGGAATTATGATTTTCCTTAGCTACGGAAATTTCCATCTCACTACAGTAAAAAGCAGGGATTTTGCAAGTACAGGGAATCAATAAGAAGGTTGTGACAGAACATATGTTTTTATCTGAAAACAGGAATCGCCTGCCATTCTCCTCCCCCACTTCAAGACGAAGGAAAAAAATAGAAGAGATGTGGTTATGTTATAGTTACTCATTTTCTTTTGATCTAAGTGATATATCACTTTTCCTATTAGGATTTCATTTGCTTTAGCATGAAGAGATCAGCAAGTAAGTTCTGTTTTATTTAGACAGGTACTAAAGAGTTTGATAGTAATTTGAATACTGACAAGCTGGAGTGCTCACTGGTCCATGAACAGAAAAGGCATTATAGTGTACAACCTGCTTGAAGAGAAAACCTCCCTTAAATATTTCACAGGCAAGAGAAAAACAGAAAAGAAAGTTATGCGAAATGGAGAGATGAAACATGGGCAATAGGATGCCAAGGCTGACCTGTGAGCTGACTGCAAAACTTGTTATCTCTCTGTCTGTAGTTTCTGCTCCTTAGCAGGAGGCCTGGTTTAGCAATATTTACTGCAGGTAGGGTATAAATTTGGAATACGGAGCCTAGAAGGCCATTTCTCATAAACAAGATTTTGGAGCATCACTGCCGATGCCAGTGCCCAAGAAGGGTGAGTCACAAATGTGTCATAAAAAGCAGCTACACGCACAGAAAATGAGAAGCACACAAATGTGGAACTTGTGCAGGTAGGCTTGCTGCTCCTTCCCACAGCGCAGCCTTTGTGTGCTTCCTTTGGACTGTCCATAGTTATTGCTTCTTCCTGTTCCACACAATTTTCCCAATTGAGCTTTCTTCCAGGAGCGCATTTATGACAGCAGGTTCCCTCACCAACTCTTCTGCCTCACCCAGCATGTGTGCCAGCTTACCAATGATTAATTCCTTAAAATGAAGGCTACCTAGAAGCCTTTTCTGGATTGCAGAAAATTTGTCCCTTCACTCATCTCTCTTCTATTGCTGCTACAGGAGCAACTTCTTCTCCCCTCTGCCTTTCTTCAGGCAAATCATCCTTCCAGGAGCAGTGCTGCTGGCCCAGCAAGCAAAGGCTCTGTTTCATTTGAGCTTTCTCTATTAGTGCTGTTCAAAAACTAAAACAAAAAGGAGCACTCTGATATCCTTACTGAGCCAAACAAAGATAAATATATGTATAAATACATATGCGTACTGACCTGACTTTCATCTACAAGGCAGCTGGTACCTCCAGCTTCTGAACACATGAGCATGAGCCACTGTATACAGTATTAACTCAGCTATGCCAGTCTGCACTGCACCCACTAAAACCTGACCTGGGAGAGACTCTAAATCATTATATATGTCCCTTGCAGTCCAAGCTATTATCTTTCCTGTCATTATTTGCAACAGCAGAGATATTCCCATGTGACTCAAGCAATGAGATGGGTAATACTAAAGATGTAATACCAATAAAAAAGGAAAGCAAAGCTGCAGTAAAAGTACTAAAGCAATATAAACCATATTGGGTTAATGAAAGGTCTCCTCAAAAAATGCCTAATAGCCCTGATCCTCCCTTAGTGGGCAGAAATAGAAACGTGATTCTAAGAGCCTGGTGTGATGCCCAGATTCACAAACTCCCCTTTAGCATTTTAAAAGAGTGACACAACTGCTATCTTTAGCAGTGAGAGCTGGAATTTAAAAGTTTCCAGAGTCTTTTAATTTCTTCGGGTTATGAATGTTTAACTCGTGCAAATTTCTTTGAAAGTTCCATTAAAATATTCAAAACTGGAACTTGTTTGACGATACTACATAGCACTTGTGAGAGACAGAGGTGCCTACTGACTGGAAGAGGATGGTAGAGCAATAATCATTATTCATTTCCATTCAGGACTCTTGCCTGAATTTCTGTGCAACCATAGGCAATACATCATTTCCTCAGTTCATACATATACAGAAAAATAACATTATTTCCTATTCCCCGGGAATGACGTTGTAAAGCTTATTTAGCTACAATAGGTATGGTTGTGTGTTTTCAGTACAATCACCTGGAGTTAAGACTATCACTTACATGGAGGCCTGCACCATGTAATGCTGCTCTAAACTGCACAGCCAGCGTAATAATGATTTCAGGATAATTAAGGGCATAGCCTACAAAACCTTAATTTTCCTACACTTTGGATTTAGGTAGAAACTAAAAATAAATTATTGTTGACACAGCGCTCTCTCTCTTACTTCCTGACTTTAGTAAAATCTTCATGTCCCTTTCTTCATTTTTTTTATTGCAATGCACTTTGCTTTGAAGTTAGTTTTTCTTTCCTATTTAGAACTGATGGCCAGCCAGCTAAAACTCCTCTAGCTAATCCCAACTTTTTGTCCAGAGCACAAATAGGTTGTATTCACTAAGACCAGGAAAAAGAAGTAAAACCATGAAGAAAAGCAAATGCTCTGCTCAGGCTCCACTCAAACACAAGTTACAGAAGGATATGCTGTTGCTTCTGCTGTCATGTCCAGAGTTGCTGCAGACCCATACTGCAAACACGTCTTCTAAAAAGCAGCAGGGTTTTGTGCTAGTTGCTGTAATAAGAGTCTGACAAGCTGGCATGTTTGTAGAGTGAGACAGATATTTATCTTCTGGGTTCAGAAATTTGGTGTTGGTGAAATTTTAGAAAACTCACAGCAGTTCAGTTCATCAAATGAAGAGACAACAGTGATAGGGCAGGAAGGGCACTCACCAACACATGCAAAGACAAATTTAAATCCCAGTGAAGGTAGACAAGAATTGACTGTTTCACTGAATTATGTGTCAATCATTTTGACTTACATGTTTCTAATACTAATTTTTCAGTCCCTAGTTCCTCTCCTGCTGACTTCCCCAAAAACATCCCTTCTTATTCCAAGTTCCCTGCTCCTGCATTTTAATTTGCTGGAATTTTTGTTCCATCTCAATACAATCTACTCTAGGTAAAATTTCATCTTCACACTTTCTTCCCGTCTGTCACTGTATTTCTGACGTTGTCTTCTATATTGATTCTCACTTAGAACTACTTCCCCTTCTCCTGCCCTTTTCGATGTGGAGAAGATATTTTAATGGCGATTCAATGTTAAAAAATCCTGACCCTTCATCTCTTAGCATTTTCATGTCCTGCCTACCTCACATGTTTTTTAGAGTTTACCACTTCTGCTACTTTTTCCTTAGCTTTCTCTCCGGGCTCACCTGCCCTGTGAAATACCCTTGAGGAGCTGAAAGTCTCTTCCAGTCTCTCCCATTATATTTCTCTGCTAGGACCACTCGTCTTACAGTGACTGGAGTGAAACTGTCAAACAGCAAAACACAGGTAGATGGACAGTATTGATTACTCGTACCTTTTGTTTTACATCACTGGTTTTGGTGATTTAGGGCCCTCAGTTAGGCTCATCTGCTGTCCAACACTCTCTCTGGTTTTATTCTCCTGCAGATGGGAGTTTGGAATTGGATGGCAAATCTAAACATTCAGACAACACTTGCAATGAAAGCGACTGCAGGAGCTATTCCCACTGTTTGCAATCCATCCAAAGATGATAACCCATCTCCAACAGGCTTTCAAAAGTGAGTTGAAATTCAGTGGAGTGTAGATTCTTAAGTGCCTGGATCACTTCTGAAAACAGAGTTTAGAAGGATTTTTTAAAATATTACTCTCTTTAGATTTGGGATCCTCATTTTTCTGTCTTTGTTCATAGTCAAAGCATAAGTCAGACCTGTGATCAGTATTGCAGAGCAAATAATATCAGTACTCCTCCACATTTTCCACTCTACAATATTTATATATATAAAAGTCAAACTTCCAAACTGAACTTTTAGCTACAGATATGTCAGACCCAAAGATTTCTTTATAGAAAGAAAATATGATTGTTAGTCCCTGCACATGCATATCTTAAATCAATGCTCCCCTGATTTATCAATGTTACACAGTGATGACTGTTGCTTCACCTGTGTGAACTAGGACATCCAACCTCAAATGAGTCAATCCAAATGTTTTCTAAAAATTAACATTCAAAAAAATTAGGCATGACTGACATCCTATCTCTGTGAAACTCGCACCCAATGTGGTGGTCCCCAGCCTTTGCCAGGGGGCATGCTGGTTTCTCATGCTCTTCCTGTATCATTCCTGATGTTTATGTTTTCTGTAAGAGGCCCAATGATGGAGTTCCCACAACCTCTCCTGCCTTTTGTGTAGTTGCACATCATTGTCATGTTCCCCCCAGTCCTTGCTTTTCTTATCTTAGAAGGGAATTAATTTACTTTCCCTTCATAGGTCACATTTCCTGCACCTCTGATCACAATCGCTGTTTTCCATCTTTTCTCCAGCCAGTCCGTATCTTTCTTGAACTGCACTACACAAAAGCAGATATAACCTTAAAGCTGAGGTCTTATGGATGCTAAAAAAAAGCAGAAAAATTTCATGGGTCATGCAGGTTATGCTGCTGTTGATCCTTTCCAAAATGATATTTGCCTTTTTCACAAGAGCATGACATTGTTGACTTACATTTGGCTTATGCTCTACTGTCTCTCTCAGGTCCTGCTCCACAGAGCTTCTAGCAAAGGCTTTTCCCCCCAACTTGAACTTCTGGTCATGTGAGCCTGAGTGCAACACTTGTAAATCTCCCTATCAAATTGCATTTAATTTCTTCTAAACTCTGAATCTATTTTAGTGAGGGGTACTTTTTACTGTAATCCAGGTCTTCTGTGTGCTCTCACTCTCTCCTAGCACCATGTCACATGGGAATTCAATAAGTGTGCTCTCTTTTGTCACCCAAATTGCAAATGAAATATAGAACAGCTCTGAAGCCAGGACAGACTCCTGCAGAACACCTTAAATCCACCCTTTTATTTTGACAGCAAATGCCTGATAATTCTCTACATTCAGTTTCCTAACTGATTTTGGACCCCATCTACAGTAATTTGACCAATATTAGATTACTTATCAAAATGTCACAAGACACTGGCAAAAACCTAAAGAAAGTAAAAATATGTCATCTGCTGCTTTTCCTTTATCTACAGGATAGGAAAACCTCTCACAAAGGGAAGTTAGATTGGTTTGACATGATTTTTATCTTGAAAAATCCATTTGGTGGCTATTCGTCTAGTTAACTTCTCCACGCTTACAAATAATTTTATTGGTTACTTCTCCCAGAATTTTTAAAGGAAAGACAACAGGGCCAAAATACTCCAATTCCTTTTCCTGAGACTTCCGTGTCTCAAAAACAAGCCAGTGACAGCTCTGAGAGTACTTCATCCATCCCAAGCAGCAGTTCATCAAGACCACTGACTTTAAAACATCTAGGTATTTTCAGTCATGTTTTAGCAATGAGAGAGACAGTAAGAGTGTTCTTCACTTTTAATTATTGATCATAAAATTGCAGCTTTTGCATGGAAGTATTTCTAAGTATTTCTAAGTACTTCTGACCCAATATGTGATCCTGGATCAGGCTGTGAGCCTTAACCCAAAGGGTGGCAAGTACTCACAACATCCATCGTAATTAAGCCTGTTTAATTGACCCTGTTACAGCTCACTTTCTCAGCTCTCTTGTGACTTGAGAGATGATATTTTCCTATTTAATGTCTCTAAAAAACATGTGAGTGGTATTTGTGGTGGTAGGTCATCTCTCTCTCGACTGTGTGAAGACAACAGCCTAGTGTACTTGTGCTGAGTTAATATTTTACCGCTTCCAAAGGAAAAAAATTAGAAACAAATAAACAAACAGCAAGTCCTTTTGTTTGCTGTCCTTCTTTTCAAGTATCAGATAAATCACAAGATGTTTGAAGTTAGTAATAACAGGGACAATAAATACAGACTAATGCCAGTAAACTAGTCATATGCCTCTTGCTTTTGCATGGCCTGATCATGTGTTGCCTCCTGCAGCTAGAGATAATGCAGTTTTATAGGTGCTTCAGAACTTTCTTTCACTGGTTATCAAAGCTTTTTTGCCCTAAGATTTGTGACCATTACGAGGACATATGCTGGCAGCAGTTACTAACTCTGCTCACATGGGAAAAGCCCAGGGGCATTTTTCTACAGTTGCTTTATTTTCCAGCGCTACTTTAATTTGGAAGATGGTCACTTAATGGATTAATTTCTGTTCTCTTAAACTCACTGACTTCAGCCAAGCAGCAAAAGGCTAATCTCTTCCCAGAGTTGTCTCTTCACCCACTACCATTACGAAAATTTTTGCAAATTTTCTTCAAAACTCGCCTCACTAAAACACAAGGTCACTGTACTGTGATGCTGTCCAGCAAACCTGGTTTGCCACCTGCAAGTGAGACGGGCACTCTCCTTAACTGAGGCAACTCTACCCCTTTGCAGAGACAAGCACAGGATCCCACATGGGGTGGTCACTGCCCTCCTGCCCCTTCAATCTAATGAATAAAATTATTTAAGGTCCTAATGATCCACCAAACCAAAAGTAACTACTAACCTTAGCAAATCTCACAAGAAGAAATGCCTACAGACAGCAAATGTGATCCTCCACTACTGAGTGGCCTGGGCTGTTTTTCTCCCCATACAAAATACTATTAAGACCAGCTGTACCCTGGTTGTGCCTTGAATTAACAGTTAAAGTCTCCCTATCAGATTCCTAATGACATCTTGCTGTATCTTCCCAGCTGAGGACACTGCCAATTAACGTCTGCTTTTCTCTCTCTCTTTCAGACATAGGACAAAATTGAAAGTGGTTACTGCATGGTAAAATATGCTCAGATGTTGAGAAAAGCAAGTCATTCTGGAATATGAGCACCAGGGAAGCTGGAAGTCAAACTCCTCAATACTCTAATCCCTAAAGCTTTCTTGGAAATATGATTCTTGATTTTCCATCTTCCCCTGGTTTTGATTCTTTCAAATATTTGGATGAACCACTTATTTTACAGTCAGAAATTACACCCCATTTGCTCTCTGCCTTCCCCTGGATCAGCATAATTTTCCTTTTACTTTAAAAAAGCCAAAGCATTCTCAAGTTGCAGCTCTTGACAGGCAGCAATGCTGCATCTCTCTATCCCTGCATGTGCACACAGCAAGAACAGCAGCAGCTGCCACTGGTGCCCAGACCTCCTCCCCTCCGACTGACAACCTGTCTTAATGTTGAAAAACAGTTCAAGGTAGCACTTGAGACCAAACATGCCATTTTTCTTGTCAAAATGAAAGCTGTAAATTTTAAGCCTAATGCTTAATGTATCCAGATATTGAACAGAGGGACTTTTATCCTCAGCTTAATGGTCTGTCTAAAATCATCAAAAAAGATTACTTAAAAATTCAAGGTCCTCAGAGGTCCCATAAAAATTGTGTGAAACATTTTTTTCAGAGCTTTTGGGGAGGCTAGGGGATCCTTTCATATTTTTTTCTTTCCCTTCTTTTTTTTTTTCAAATGCAAAGAGAAAACACGTACAGAAAGATTTCTATCTCTTTTTTCCCTGAGCTTGAAAGACTTACAGACAAATCTGACTACATTCGGGGGAACCAGAGCTTCAGCTGGAGTAAATTATCCCAGCTCCACTAGTTTGCAAGAAACAAGAACGATTTACACCAGCAGCCGATTACGCCCAGGCTGTTTCTTTCAAAAGCTGCACACCGAAATGAGATCTAATACTTCCAAGTGCTCCTCAGAGACACGGATTCTAGAAATCATGTCTCGCTCAACCCCTCTGCTTTGTGGGGCTTGTTTATTTTGCTAATGTCGGTGAGATGTCTAAGGGTTTGAAGGTTCTGTTTGTTTAGTTTTCAGATGTTAAATGGGGAGAATCAGCTGTATTTTCTTACAGGGGTTTTTAGAGGGTTTGCACAATCCTACCCTCAGTGGCAAACCCGAGTGCAGAGGAATTACTTGCAAAGCACTCGGTGGTAGTGCAAACCTCCCCCCTTTCCCAAAAACAGCACAGCGTCTCCCTTTCCCTGGCATTCCAGCACCTTCCAGTGCCCAGAGGTATCTGCCGTGGGCTGGATGCGGGATTCTCACCAGGAAAAGGCAAGCAACATTTTAACAAAACGCTCATCAACTTTCAGTTTTAATACGCCCTTACCAAAACCTCCCATACACTCAAAAGGTACATAAATGTACACTGACAAATCTTTTCCCCTCACTGCTGTAGCTTTGCAGAACTAAAATCTAATACACTTTGAATCCACACAACTAAAAGCTCTTTCAGTGTATCAACATCTGTCCATACCTACAAGTCACACTGTATTCAAACATTTGTGTTTGTCTGTAACTTGCAATAAAAAGCATTAATAAAATAACAAGTGTACACAGATTATAGGCTGCATTTTGAAATGTTAGTAAACACAGTGTTTAGATGTCAGACCGTAATGTTTCCAGACAAGCTGTCGGTAGGATCCAGCTTTACAAAAACTTTCTAATTGTCGTTTTATTTCTGTTCCCAACTTTTCATTATACTTTCTTTTAAAAAAAAGAGTTAAATTACTCACATTATGGCAGCCCCTTGGACAAAATACATTCAAATTTAAGGCTGATGTGCCATATCTGGAAATGACAGTTCACAAATAAGTAGAACCTAGAAAATTCCTTGTTCAGTTATGCTTTTGCAAAAAGCAAAAGCATCAGGCAAGACCTTTACTTCTTCTGATTTTACACATATGAACTGAAATTTTGCCAAGATTTTAGAAAACAGGGATATGTAAATACCAAAGTTTAAGGATATAATTTCTTTAATCGAGCATAGCAGTTGTGCGTACCTGCAGCTTCAGTGAACTGGCAGAACATACTTAGCTCCCTGTGTTCAGCTACAGTAAAACCACTTCTTTTCCCCCAAGTTTTGAGCTAAATCAATTTATATAATCTGTGGATGTGTCCCTGCTTCTACAAAATGGTGCTGCAAACTTTACCAAGCTTACTTGTAAGATTTCTCGCACCTCCACTTTCTATTTTTGGTTAACAGTATCATAGAAGCAACCTGATTTTTGTTTTTAAACCATTCTTTCAGTCCTTCCATGTCCAAACTTCTTCAACACTTTGCTACCTGGTTAAATTGCTAAAGGGATTTGATCTCACTTCAGATCTAGAAAAAGGGCAAAGGTTTGGAAATGTGTTTGTTTGCAATTTGTTGGTTTGGGTTATTTGCCTTCTCAAAGATAATTACATGTGGCTGTCAGGTTTACCAAAGGACATTACATGGGAAAAAGTAAATTTTCCACAGCTTTGACTCTACAGATAATGCTATCAAAAATATATTAATTTGAATATAAAATTAATTGCAACTATTATAACCAATTTTTAAAGTTTTTCAAGGAAGCACAAGAGTTAGTAATTAATTTTAGAAAGGAAAATTAGCTTGTCTTTAGGATAACTGTCTATTTCCAGAGGGAGTGAAATATATTTTCATAGTGCCAGATCTCCCGTGCTGGGAAATGAAATAATTTTAGGGGGAGGCAAATGTGCTGCTCAGAAATCCTGTGGCAGCCCCATTCAAGAGGAAGCATCAGGCAAGGAACAGCGTCGAATTCTCCTGTATTACCTGTGCCCATTCCTCCCTGTTCAGTGGAGTATTTAAAAAAAAAACCAACCAAACCTCTAATAAATGCATTCAATAATTGTTTGAATTGCTGCTGTGCGTTCTGTCATAAATGGTTTATGGACAACCATCAATTCATTCTGTTCATCACTCTAACAAGTTCAATGTACTATTCGGAGCAAAGGATGACTATTTATTTAACAGCTTTTGGCAGGAAAATTTGTTGCGTGCCACAACTTTACGAAGAACATTAAAATCAATGACAATTTATAAAGCAAAGACTTGGAATTGTGCTTTGGATTCCCATAATTCATCAGAATAAAGCTGTCAGATACCTTTTATTATAAATTAATAGCATGTTGTCTAGCAGCTTGGCGGCAGCAGCCGTTTTGCCAGGTTAGCAGTGACATCTTGTGGTATTTTTACCCATTGCTGTTGATTTCAGCTTTCCTATAAATGCTCTATCTCCTCATAGCACAGAAAGTGTGTAAAAGAAATAAACGTTTCATATTTTGCAGACATCAACATCAATAAGGTTTTGTAATAACAAATAAAAGTGATCTCGGCAAGTATGCTATTACTTATGTAATCTTGAAATTTAGAATAGAAGAAAACATTTTTATATTCTCCTTTTGCCAGTAATGTTAGATATTTATTGGTCTGGTGTTCCAGTTACTAACAAATTTACTGATTTCCTCATGCACTCTTTTGTTATCTTTATAATTAACATTTATTTAGTGTGAAGATGGGCTTTCATGTTATATTGGTTTGGAAAATTCACGTTTTAAGATCTAGCCTTCCTAAACTCTTTCATTTTAAAGTATTCTTTTACCTTTTTCAGATGCCTCCACAAAAACCACAGCTCTTAAATTTCTCCTTTCAGGATCCACTAAAATTATGTACAGAGGAGTAAAAAAGCATTACTGGATACTGCAGGAAGGTCTCTGTTGTTTCCATATTCTGCAAGTCAGTTATTCTTGCTTTCATGCTAGTAAAAATGGAGTAGTCTTTTATAAAGTCCTGTTTTTCAATTATTTTTCTCTCTATTTCCTGTGACTACAAAATGATATATGGAAGTTTTGAAGAAACTGTATCTGTTTCCAGGAGCTTTGTTGACTTGAAAAGAAATAAAAAGAATAAATGAAAAGATAAAAGAATACATGAAAAGATGATGTGTACAAGTGTTCTTTCTGCTGTATAATGTCATGGGATATAGAGATTATCACTTCCCAGCCGTAAGAGTGAATGGTAACAGATGCATATAGAGGAGCAGTCTTTATATACATACCCACACACTTATTTTCCTATGTACTCTGATCTTACTGTATCCTTAAGAAGAAAAGCCCGTGTTTATTCCTCCACTGAGAAAAAAGAATGGCTTATGCAGCAATTCTTAGGCTACCATGGCATGCACAGCACAGCTGGGCACCAGATCAGGGAGGCATTGAGGTGCCCAGGTGCCCAAGGAGTTCTGATGCAAAGTGCCACTTGCAACCTGCTGTCAACAGCAGCTGCCTCCCATCACGAGCATCTTCAAAGTTGTCTTTCCTTCTTTTCCCTGGAAGCACAACCCCTGCCAGAAGGGCGTGCTATAAATGGGGAGGTTCTCATCCCTGTAAGGATGTGACCCCTGCAATTAAAAAGCATGGGGAAGTCTGGGTTAACGACAGGCAGTTCCAGCCCACTCGCAGTACTCCTACTTCTGCCTCTCCAGTTGCTTGTGCTGTTCCCGTTTTTAACAACTCAGTCGTAACTCCTCAAAAACTCCTTCCAGAGAGGCAAAATTTTGACTGCCAGGCAATGATGTGGGCGACAGGGAGATGAGCCCCAGGTCAGCCTGGAATTGCATGGCGGAACAGAACAGACATTTCCATAAAACAGTGCCACAGTCAGGGGAACATCTTCCCACTCCTCGTGTCTGCTGCTGTTCTCAGCCTCCCAGCCCACTTCTAGGAATACCTGAAGATTCACTGGCATGACAAGGTATTGCATTAGAGGAACTGCTTCCCTTTGCATCAGTCCATAACTAGAAAGTCTGATCCAAAACCACCTAGGATAAGCAGTAAACATCCTACCTAACTTCAGCCACCTAAAGATAGGCATTTAGTCTGAACTACCTCTCCAGGATTCCTCTGTTGTCAGTAGGAACGGATACACATCTCCAAACACAGATTTATCTCACCTTTCTGAGATAAGGCACTGTCTGGAGGTGCTTATCTCTTTCCATTAACTACAGAGAGAATCCAGATGACTCCTTCAACTGGATGCTAGAAATCTGAAATTAAGTAAATGTTACCCTTATATAGGGAGTTGTATGAAAAATAAAAGGTAGAAAGAGTGGGGTTTCCAAGGGGCCTGAAATTAGGCAGCTGCCTGACAGCCACTTGGCTGCCCATCCCCAAATTTATACTTAAATTCTAGCACATTTTTACAGCAGACTTACAATGACCTCTAAAAATATCAACATTTAATAACCAAAAATACACCATCAAAGATTAAAACATAATACCTGTTCCAGTATATAGGCATATCCTGGTATTCTTAGCAGGAATCTACACAAGAGCCTTTAATATTTAAATCTCAGAGGACTTTGAAATATTGCCTGTTCCTGCAATTTTATAACAAATCTTACACAGGGATGTTCTTTGTAAACCCCAGGTCTTACAGCATTCAGCAATGCAAAGTTTTTTGGGAGGGAATAGGGGGGCTATTGGAAGAAGAAAAAAAAAAATCCCCACTCCACTATGAAAATTTTACAACAGGAAGACACTAAATCCACTATGAATACCAATGCTTCAGGTTGAAAGGGCAAGAAAGGGAAACTCCATGCTTTGTATTTTAAAGGCTCTCATCACTTGTAATGAAGTGTTTTTACACTATCAGAGCTGATTTATGATTTTTCTCATACAGTATTCAAAAAATAGTCATAGAGGTCCCAGAGATTCCTTACCTGGCAAAGGTATGGATTATAATTTCTGACATGGATTAAGATTTCTAGTGCATCACTTGTGGTTATATTGCATTCAAAGAGCATCTATCTGCTCTAACTTCCAAGGTTTGTTTACAGCTGCTCACACAGTGCTGGAAGTTACTCCCAAGAATGACAACCCCTCTTGGCCATGTTTTCATGAATTATTTTTGCAATTGGCTCAAACCTTTAGCCCATAACAGTCATAAGAACTTTTGTTCTCTCTGCTCACTACATTGATTCTTTATAATTCATCATGTTTGTCACTTAAGCACCAGCATCTAAAAGCTGTATGTGGCCTGATGCCCAAGTCACCAGGTCACTCCCTGGGGGTCCCTGAGAGCCTCTGCCACCGGTCTGGCTGGCTGGAGGGGGAATCCTTTGTGTTCAGAAAGCTTGTGACAGTTGCCTGCCTTAGCTGGGCTTTCTGAGTCAAAGTACAGGCTGATATGGGTGCCTGCAATTCTATGAGAGTCCTAGCCCTAAAATGATACAACTAAAATCATAAGCAAAGATAATACAGATTAAAATGGGATCGAATGGCAATAAACTGCCACAAAGAGGTCACAACACTGTGCCCTCAGTGTGCACATCAGTCTGAGAAGGGCTGTCACAGCATATGTTAGCAATTGATTTGGTAGATGTGGTGAAAGACATTCTCTACATGTCCCTGCTTTAGCCACCACAGGGCACAGAACTCTGTCTCACAGCATGTGCCATGCAGGGGACCATCGCTGCTGGAGGAGAGAGGGCCTCTGCAGTAGTCATCGTACAAATCAAAGCTCTTCAACAGGACTCAGGGAGCCAAATTCAGCAGCAATGGGTAAAGTGGAATATGCCAGGCCCCTCTGGAGCTCTTTATAACCTCTGACTGACATGCAGATTAAGAGCAGTGCCTTTGCAGTGGCAGAATTGGTGGCACAGGAGGGAGCCAGAAGAGACTACACTGCACCAGCACCTTCGCTGCCAGTCTTCCCCTATTCACCTACACCCACTTTTCTCTTCTGGCCCACCACAATTCTGTGGAGGCTTCTTTTTTTAAACCACTTTCAGGATCCATGCATGAGTTCTAACTGGTCACTTGGGCTTGATAGGTCAGCCGTGTTATAAATTTAGGAAGTGGCACAAAGGGAATAACCTGTGACCAGCTGGAGCACAGCTGCAGAACCTGTTCTGTATTCATTGCTGGAGCTCATGCTATCTTTTGTCTTCAGCTTCAGCCTAGAATGATCTGGCTGTTTCCAAATCCTAATTTCAGCCTAGGACTCATTCTTATCCTGGAAAGCTTTTAATAGTTTATTTTCTCTGGCCTTGTGAATGATGTGTGTAGCCTCACAACCCGTCTCTGGTTCACCGCAGCTGGAGGCATCTCAGTGAGTCACATCAACAAGTCTTACAGGGGGTGGACCACAGGCTTGGGTTGGTGTGGCAAAGCACCCAGACAGCAAAACAAGAAAAAGAAAATACGTTGTTATTCCTCAGAGGGCATTGCCATGAGTGTTACAGAGACACAGATATTAAAACCAGAATGAGCAAGCAAAGTCTTGTGGTTTCTGCATCCATCACTCACAAGCAAACAAGAAGAAATGTAGTCTCTAAGGGGCAGGACTGTCCAACAATTGTCTCTGGGAGTTTCTGCAAATTCCACTGAAATTCCTAAATTCCTACCCTGGCATGGTACCATCCAGTGATGAATGGACCTGCTGCACAGGAGCAAGCATGAAGGCTTCTTCATTCTTAAATGTGCATCTAAAAGCTTAACCAAACACATTCCCAACCTCTGTTCTCTTCAAAACATCAACACAGAAACACTGCAAATCTTGGTTCCTTATGAGACCGAGATTTTCAGTACTCCTTGTTCAAGCAGGTGTGAAATTACTCTATCAGAAAAATAGCTTTATTGTGATAGGGAACAAACCAAAGAGCTTACGAGGTATCACACATTGCAGAGCTCCAATTCCTTCAGTGCCTTATTTTTGAAAAGTCTTGGAAGTGGATGTCTCCAGTTTTCTGAAAGCAGACTTAGGATACCTGAAAAGAACTGCTTGAAAACAAATGGAGAGTTTACTACCACCAACAGCAGTTAATGCGAGACTAGGCAGTGACAAACTCTGGAAAGCAAATCAATTGTTGAAATTCAGGCAAACTAAGCAGAAAAAAAATTACGTAAAGTCTGTTCCCTAAAACCTGGTTTACATCCACTTTTGCTTCCAAGTCTCTGTGTATTAAGCAGGTCATAAAAGCATGCTGGGAAGCTGTTTGAATTCCTCTGATGAGGAGTGCCAAAAGCTTTCTCCAAGCTCAGAACTAGAGCTAGTTAGAAAACAGGAAATGTTTTGCATAACATTTTTGCAAGCCAGGGAGCTGAACATTATCCATTATTAAGACAAACATGAAACAAGAGGGTTTTTACCTATAAGGCAAGCAAATGTTATGTACAGGACTCTGCCTTTAGAGTCAGGCCAAGAGAAAAAAGCTCACTACTGACTACACCTAGTTTCAGCTAAAATAATTTTTTTAATCTACTCTAGTCATATCCCTTGATAATGGATTTTTTTTCCCAGAGTCTCCAAGTAGTCAGAATGCACAAGATTTGTTCTCTATTGTCACCTAAAGAAAACTGAAAGGGCAAAAATCCAGGGCTTGCAAACCTCCCCCATGGGGCTTTCTTTGCTCGTTGCTTCTGAGCAGCAGCTCTGCTTTCTTCATGAACTCTCCAGTTCTCCTGATGTCCTAATATAATTTTACATTACAAATATGTTACAGAAGGAATAATGACATAGATAACACACGGAAAACTTTATTAAACTAAATACAGCATATGGTGCTCATTTTCTGGCAACCAGTCACACTGAGGATAGGGAGAAATTCTAGCCCCAAAACTTGTCTTGTCAGCAAGCACAATGACAAAGGGATACCGCAAATACCTCGCTGGAAACAGCAGCCTCACTTAGTTCACACCAGCCTTGTAACTGTTCTAGAGCTATTCTGCCAAACACGGGGAAGAAAAGTAGTGCTTGATGTGAAAGCAAAAATGGACCAGCTTCAGCAAATAAAGCCAAAAAGCGCCAATGAGATGTATGCAGTCAGATTTCGAGCCTTATAATTTAGAGTCCTCTTTGCATAACTGACACAAAAGTGTTCTGAGATGCATCCTGAGTAATTGGAAAATACAGAAAAACGGGTCCAAAACGCCTGCTCCCAAGTGCAGAGAAATATTAGCCATACAATCTTAAAAATGGTTTCTGTTTTGTAATGGAATCCTCTTGCTGAAGTCTGAAGGTACAACATGCAAAACAAGAAGTGAGTAGGAAAAAAAACATTTACAGCTCAAATTAACCACCCAATGGGCTGGGCTTAACTGTACAGGAAAAGGTCTGAGTACTGATTATGTAAATAAGTGCTGACTAAAAAAAAAAAAACAACACAGTCTCTAATTCAAATAATCTAGGTTTAAAATTATTTAAAAGAGCACAGAAAAAAAATGCTTTCATCCTCTAACAATGAAGTTCAATAACAACATGCATTGGTTTTAAATTTAAGTAAAGTACATAAGAAGGTAAAACTTTATGAGTGGTGCATGCTGTCCCTACACACTGAAATGTTTGTATAAATAAGTATATAAATCAGTATTCTTGGGACCCTGAGAAGTTCATAAGTCTGAAGCCTTTCTATTAAAGGTGAAGTCATGATAAAATCCCTAAAACTGTCTAAGATGCAACAGTCCATCAGCATGGAAACAGGAAAAAAGACACCAATTCACGTGCTCAGAACCTGTGCTTGTCCTCTATACACTGTGTTGTTCCTAATAAATGTAATTTTTTAAAAATAATCACACTTGAGCACAGAGTGTGCTTTGAGCATAGTTTGCAAAAAGATGACAGGGATGGCCTTATCTTGTAAAGCAAAATAGGGAAAAAAGGAAGAGCTAGCACATATTTATTACCATATGGGCTTGGGAGATATTAGTTACAAGACAAGAATTCAACCCTGTAAACAGAGAAAAATAACTGTGACAAGAGGAGCTGAACTGCTTCGGTCAGGAACAAAAAAGAAATATTGATGCTGTGAATTAGAATCATAAATTCACAGTGAGATTTTACTGAAAGGTAAAATTTTTTATTTAGATAATATTTAGATAAATGTTATGCAAATACTAAAATCCAAAGTGGTGGAACAGTTTTGGGTACAAAAAGATCCCTTTTTTCATTGTTTCTGGATGCATGACCTGTGTTCCTCTCACTGGGTCAAGTTCACAGGGTAGGGAGTGGCTGCTTTAGCTGGTAAATGGCTTTGGTGTTTTTTGTCCTGTTATATTCAAATGTCCACTACTGCTCTTGGTCATAACAGTAAAGCAGAGAAAAATGCAGCCCATCCAAGGTATAATAAATTAGGAAGAATACCTTCAACAAAGAAGTTCAAATTTCCAATATCTAGACTTTAATGACTACAAATTGAGAAAACTTAAAATATTTACCATTGTATGAGATATATATATTGAGACTTGGAATTGTTGATACATTTGTCTCAAAGAAAACACTGTCTTACAAGCACAGAGAAGGGAGAAAAAAAATAGTCCTTAAAAAAAAAAAATTCCCATTGACTTCACCAGTCAAGATTAGGATTATAGTACATTTTGCAGCTTTCTCTTTCGGGAAGATTAAAAAAAAAAAGACTTGTTCAACCATACTGTTCTTCCCTGACCACAGTCACCCAACCTATTCTCTTCTTCCTCCAACACACCCTTTTTCTGAGCCAGAACTGCCCAGTCCTTTCCAAGCTGCTGCAGGTGACACGCAGGAAACCAGGACACAGGATAACCATGGAATGTATATGTGGGCTCTTCCTTGCAGTAGAACTGTAATAGTGAGAAAGCCAGACTAAGCCAAAGACAGATGCCATATAAAATACTCCTGCATATAGTCAGAAAAAAATCTGAACATTTTATTACAACTAAAGAGCACAACAGCTCACATAAAATGTGTATACACTAATCAGGTTAGCTCTCCTAAGCTTTCCCAAGACATATCTAAAAGCACAACTGTAGCTTTTCAAGTTATAAAATGTTTAGATGTAACTGAAAGAGGCAAATCACATTCTGCACCCTTAAAGTGTGGAGAAGATGCTTGATTATCTGCATAACTCTGGCATACTTTTCTTGAGCTATGAAAGGATAAAACTTCCCCTCTTCCTTTGAAGTCTTTTTTTTAAATAGCATCTTAAAGATTTTGCATGTCCCTTCCTCCCCCTGCTTTGTAAAAGAACATAAGTATCCTAGGATTGCTGAGTTTAGAACATGTGAATTATAGAGATCTTTAAGTCTTCACAGCAGCTGTTTTTCAAGCACTGTTCTTAAATCATAAATGATAGAATAAAATGAAAAAAAAAAAAAAAAGAAAAACAGAGCTCTGGGAAGAAAGTGTATTTGATCCTGCAAGACATTTCAGGAAACCACTTAAGAACCCTCTTAATTAATAGGGATTATTCATTTCTGCAAGAGGAATGCCTAAACACTCAGCTGGACTAGGCTGGAATCCTTGAACTCTGTAATCATGACATCTTCCACTCCTGAATGTCCACATCTTGGGGGAAATGCTGTTGCAGCACTATATCAGAACACAACACGTGGGCTTGTGGAGCCTTTCCGGCTGTGTTGCCCTTCTGGAAACATTGCCACCCAAACCTGAGCCTCTCCATTTCTCTGCTCTATCTCAGACTTGGGTTTTCTGATGCAATGAAGTTTTTTGCCCAGCTGACTGCACAGCGCTGCAAAGAAGGGGAAGGCTGAAGGACAGAGAGGAAAGGGAAGGAGGGAGAATATCCAGACCAACCCCAATATGCAGCTGCAAAGCTGAGACAGACCTGAATGGCAATACTTGAAGCATGAAGGGTGGAAGATGCTGCAGCTGGCAGTAAGCACCTGCTGCTTTGCCACCGGGGTGCTGGAGATATTTTGCCACCCTACCACAGCTACAGCAACAGGGAGCCCACTCTAACCTACATAAACCTCATTTACCTCAATCATATTTCTTTACCTGACAGTTCTGTTTTAGGAATAAGACACTGTTTTTCTTATCCAATTGAAGGAAGCAGCTTATCTCCCATAAGAACACATTGATAAGCTTAAATGCCCTGAATTTGAACAAGAGAAAAATACTTAAAGCATACAAACATGACCAAGAGCAAGAGCAAGGGTAGTCTTTTAGCATCAAAGATTTACATCTCACTGTTTTGGACCTCAGCCTTTCCTTCCTGTTTTCCTCAGTGCCAAGATTTTAGCTTTAGCACTTCATTTCTAGCTTGTGAGGGAGGCTATGTGGAAGGGGCTTCTCTCCCCATATAACAAATATAGAAGCAAAGAAGGGTTTTTTTACTGCTTGATTTCCTTTGTCCCATAAAAGCAGCACGACATTTGTTGGCCTGTTATCATCAACAGCTCAAATCCCAGTGGTCCGGGGAGTAACTTGAGGAACATTAGAACAGGTCAGAGGGGCTTCCTGGAGCACAGGCTGGTAGAGGGCCGGCTGTTCTGAGTGAATCTACATTTAGCCTTTTTGCTCGACTTGTGATCTCAAATTCTGGGAGCCAATACATAATAAACCAAAGCAGCTGGAGAAAGCTCTTCCTGGATTATGCCCAAGTGGAGCAGTTGCATGAAGGATTTCAGCAGCTTCCAAGGAAGAAATTCAAAGACATCAAGGCATGTGACAATTCTGGCAAACTGCTACAGTCTCCTTGGTGGAAAATTATGTTGAATATGAACGGTTGGAAAAAGTGTCTCTTTCTCTTACCGACAGAAGACAATACAATTTATATCAGTGAGTCTAATCACAGAATTCCCTCAAAGAAGCCAGAGCTCCCACTTAAAATATCTTAATTTATCCCATTTCTGTTTAAAAAAATCCCTAATAATTTATGTTTGTAAAACAAGATCAAGAATCTTTGCACAAATTTAGTGCAAATGAGTGTAGACAGGCACAGCTCCGCTGTAGCTAAGGTTACTTGAACTGATGTGGAAATGCTTACTGGATAGAAAACAAAAATATTTGCAGAAGCTCATCCTGGAAACTCTACAGACAAACAGGATCACATTCTTTTCAGCTACACAGCTGGACAACAGATAAAATTCACTGACAGCAGTGCAGGGACTGTGATTTGCAGTGAGGTAACAAAAAAATTTGGCTCGTGTATTTTTGTGGCTATCATTAAGAAAACAAATTCTTTGGCTAGGCTATAAAAACAAGAGAATCTTTAAATAGTCATCATACAAAGGAAGTTTGTCGCATCATGGAACCAAGGAAGCCAGATCTTCTGCAGATGCAAATTAAAAGTAGCTTCACTGGAAAGCATGTAGCTGTGCTAATTTATAGCAGTTGAAGTTCTGAATAGCCATCACAGCAATGTTCTTGGGGAGGAAACAGAGATAGGATTTTTAAAGGAACTTTCATCTCCACAGTGCTTTAATAACTAATTTCTTCTGTTGCCTTTTCCAGCCTAGAAATGAAACTCATAATTTTAGTTGGGAGGTAATATAAAAGTGGATCTTTATGAAAGGCTTTCAGGGGCAGTTATGGAAAGATGTCCACCAAAGCTCACCCACACAGGTTGAACACAGTTTTTATATGTTTAGCAAATTAGTATAATTGACAGAAAAGCGCCGATTAGGAGGACAAGTGGTGATGGAATTCCCCCCCAGGTCAAGCCCCTTCTCTGGAGTCTCCCCCTTGGTATTAGTCATACTTTATCCATGAGAATGTATCCTAAAGAGTTGTTCTTGGCCTTGGTTCCCAGGAAGAACCAAGACAGGAGATGGACCTTGTACCACTTGAGGCTTGGAGTTCTGGAATTTATTCTGTCTTTCTGCTTAGCAAAAGGACATGGAAAATTACTGGGAAAATTAGCCATTAATTAAATAGTCTACAGAGCTACAAATATATGTGTGAAGAATACAGAGAACATATTAAAGAAAAAAAAGGCAAAAACCAAAACAGCATCACTTCTCCCAATATTCCCAAGGTAACCAAACCCCTGGTTGCATTTCCAGTGGTATCTCAGCTTCAAATTTGACAAGAAGTTGCTACCAGCCCCGACAAAAATTAAAATATATAAATGTATGTATGAATGCACATGAATTCATCCCTATTCATCAGGAACAGTATTTCCTGGAATACACATCCATCATCTGTCCTCCACTGAAACTACACGCTCTTTCCTAGAGTTCCATTTTCTCTGGCAAAAATCACAGAATTGCAGAACAGCTTGAGGTGGAAGGGACCTTAAAGATCATCCACTTCCAACCCCCTGCCATGGCAGGGACACCTTCCACTATCCCAGGTTGCTGAGAGCCCCATCCAGCCTGGCCTTGGACACTTCCAGAGAGAGGGCATCCACAGCTTCTCAGGGCAACTTGCACCAGTGCCCCACCACTCTCACAGTAAAAGGTTGCTTCTGTATATCTAACCTAAATTTTTCCTCTTTCAGTTTGAAGCCATTACTCCTTTTCCTGTCACTACAGTTTCTGATGAAGAATCCCTCTATGGCTTCCTTGTTGGCCCCCTTCAGAGAGTGGAAGGAAGGAGTGGCTTTCATTGGGAGAGCACCCTTGACTCCCTCAGTGCAAATACTTAATCTGTACTGACAGTAAGAAGAAATTTTATCTCTTAACGCAGATTTTATTTCTAGGATATGGATCCAAAAATTGCAGGGAGAGAAATCAAAAACAGGGTTATTTTCCTCTGCCTGTACTTCAATGACTGCTAACAGTCCATAGCAGCATTCCTCCACAGAGGAGGCTTCTCCTCAGAGCCAGCTCCACTATGGCCCTGTTTTCCTTTCCCTCTCTCTCCCCAGCAGCAATTCTAGCACATGCAAAGGCGCAATGTGCCTGTTCTCCTGGGAAATACTCCACCTTCTACAGCTCACCCCCTCTGTTGTGGTTCTAGGTCAAAAGCATTTTCACTATTTTCAGCTTGGTGGGCTTTTCCCTTTGCACCTATTCCTAAGCTAAACCACAACCACTGGAACTGCAATCAGTTTTCTTTAAAGCAAATGCCATGTATACTGTCTGTGAGACATAATATTCTTACAGAAAACTGTGTGGAACAGAAACACCACCCAATTCAGAAACTCTGAACAAGCTCTTAAAATGCAAATCCAAAAGCCACTTTTGTATTACCTGCAGAGCAAACAAAATATAATTCAAACTTCAATTGGTCATAACCAAAAAAGACAAATGTAGGTTATTGTTAGACAATGCTGGATTAATGGTTCGGTTATGCAATAATATTCTACATGTGTCTCAACTCCCAGTGATGAAACGACATAAACCCGTTAAAAGGTTATTTCTATTAAATAAGCAATCCCATAATTAGGCTTACTTTTTCAATTTCTGTTAATTTAAGAGGATGTTTTAATAACTTGGGACTAAGACTGTACATACCTAGCCTGCCTGGTCATGTCATCATCCTCAGAAAATAACTATAACCAGCAGTACTGAGCTCTTTTCCTAGAGGTGTTCACACACTGTTTTAGGTGCCTTAAGTAGTTACTGAATAAATTCAAAGTGGCAGTAAGTTATTTGCTATATCTATGCACAATCAGCTCCCTTCACCAGCAAGCTTCAACTTGAGTTTTAAAGAAAACCCAAGGTCATGGACAGAACCTGGCTACTTTGTTGTGGTTTTGTTGTTTTTGTTTTTTTTAATTTGGGTTTTTTCTTTCCCACATCCAGAGAAAACCCTCTTAATAGAAAATTTTTCAGCAGTGTTGCTTCTTTTGATGCCCAAAAGAATTTAAGGGGCTAAAGAGCTCAAATATCTTTACTTTGTGCTTGAAAGTTGTGAAGGGCTCTTTCCGAAAGTGCCACCAGTGCGATGAGAACTATATACCAGGTTTTGGCATTTGCCATTTGGGATGGCAGGAGACCTCCTACTCCCTTTTTAGCAGATTCAGCTTTAAAAACATGCCAGTCAGGTGGAGTATTGCAGTATTTTGCCCTAGATTTTACAATGTCAACTCAGAACTTACAAGTGTGAGTAATCAGCAGGGAACTTGCTGTTTTTAAGAGGGAGAAAGTAGAAGTGAAGAGCATTTCTCCTCTCGCAGAAATAATGTGCAGAAGTTCCCAAGAGCTTGGAACAACTTGGGAAAGACTCAGAAGACATTTTTCCTCCTCTGCTACTGGGAAAAAATAATTTGCAGCCCTATCAGAAGTTGAGGGTCCCAGCAAGTACCTTGGGCACTACAATCTAGGCCTTTGCAGCTACCTCAGTGCATTTAAATCTTCACTCTACAGCTCTAACATTATCAGTGAGACTGCTATAGGAGGGGTTCTTCTTCTCCCACTTAAAAGAGGTGACCCCAAAGCAGAACTCTGTTTTTATTCATTTCCAAGAATTATTCTAAAATTTGACTTTCAGTTTACTCTTCTCTGAAACTGGCCTAAAACAAGAGCCAGATCTTTAACTTAAAATAAGTTCATAGTCTTCAGAGCCTGCCTTTGATGACTTGATAAAAAGCACCATTTTCATAGAAAAAGAAGGAATACAAGATCACAGACAGTAACCCCATTATTTTAAGTATCTTGTGGTGGATTACGGTTTATGGTTATGTGTATCATCTGACAGCACAATTTTCTGGGGCTGTTAAGAACAGTTTATTTGAAAAAGAAATTCAATAGAATGTCTTTTCTTGAAAAATTGTGTGCCATAAGCATTATTTTGTAGTAGTTTATCCACTAAAGTAAGAATCTATGACAATTTAATTCCCTGAGTTAAAGGGGAGAAAAATGTAAATGATGCTGCAAAGGTAACTAGGCTACCAAGAAGCAGATGGCTTTAATTACCTATTTACAGGATTGTTTATACTGGGAATCTGAGAGAGACACACAGTTTAGAAACAATACTCATTGTGGGAATACCCCGTACATTTCAATTAAGCTGGGTTTTAAATGGGAATAAAATGAGATTATTGAATGCTATCCAAACTCAAATTGAAACTTCAAAATCACGTGTGATTGTGCACAAACCTTTTGTAATATCAGAGGTGTACCAGGATGCACAAATCCGTACATGCCAAGACGCATCCTCATTTTTGCCCCTCTTGTTTCCTGCTGCACCAGTCCTGCCAAGAGGCCAGGCTATGTGAGGCAGCATCACTGCACAGAGGAGACAGGTTCACATTTGTTCCTGGAACTCAGTGGAGTTCTCTGAGGTTAATTTAAACTCTCATGCTGGACTTCAGTGATCTGAGCCTGATCCTCCTTTCCCTGTGAATATCCTTTCACAGTGCCAGAATCTGAAGCAGCAAGGCACCACCAGGCCTGGCCCAGCCCTGACTTGGGATGAAGTTGCATTGAGCTCATCTAGGAGCTCACATTGCAGCCAGCGTTGGAGGATAAGGTTCCACCCAAAACTGTTATTGGCTTCCCTCACCCAGATACTGTCCATCTCCCCTCAGTAGGTTGCCTGACCCCTTCAAGGAGTGTGAAACACTAATTGTAGGAAATCAAGGCACAGATAACTCTCAAACCCTTGTGCATGTAGGCCCAAATACAGCAGAGAATACGGGGTTCGACCTGAGACTTGGAAAAGTCTTCCAAATTTAGAGACCATAAGTAAAAATGTACGTTTGTAGTTTAAGCAGAGACGTATTAAGCTAGGTAGTGGAAAGTTTTAAAGTTTCAAAGTTAATATATAGAAGTAGTTATAAAGGTAATAAGTTTTAAAGTGTAGCAAGTAGTCTTTTGTGTCACTGTATGATTGGATAAAATTGTCTGCATTGCGGCAGGATGTGCGATACAGTTTTAATTAGCCATTGGGGTGAAAGTTAAAACAATCTGTGTGCCAGTAGATTATTGGCTAATAAACCTTTAAAAACCCCTGTAAACTGTGGCCTTGTGACCACTGGGGACCACTGGCCACAACCTCCTGGTGTATGCAGTGGAGACGTTCTCACCCTTCATGGGACTGTAGAAGAGTGAAAAATCATGTTTTAAGACATCTCCCAGTGGTCCCGTCTCTCTTTAAATCCCGATAACTAATCAGACACAAAACTAACTCAGCCAAAAGAAAAAAGGGGTTTTTGCAGTGCAGCAGGCTCTTGTGAGGCAGCAGGGTGAGAGGGCAGGACCCCACGGCCCTGTGCACCCAGGCCTCCCTGCAGCACAAGAAAGCAAAGCTGTGCGCATGAAACCACGGTGTCACACCAAGATTTGCAAAACAATTTGAGCCACAAGGCCCCTTAGGGGTGCCCAGTGTCTTGATTCAAGTATGTTTTCCTTCAGATCTTCTGTCCCACTCGTTCCTCACCAGGTGCTTTTATGGTGCAAACGTGGGCACACAGACAACAGCAACCAAGTTGGCAACAGGTAAAGCAAACAGCTTGAGACTGCCCAAGTTTGGCACATCCCTTAGCATGCCAAATCCCAGGAAAAAGGTGTTCATTTACAGCTCTTCAACCTACAACACCTCTTACAACTCTTTAACAGATCAGTCTAAAATTACTCTTTAAATTAAGCTGGTTAATCGATGCCAAGCATTATCTACAACTCAGGGCCACTATGAGCACTTTTTTATAATCAAGATCAAACATAAGTAGCATAAACACACTCATAATTTAAGTGAGCAAATTATATCTGCAAAGAAAATACGCTTAAGGAAGGGCCATTCAGCTTCAGTGACTCAGTACAAACAAACCCCTGGGGCAAAGAGTAATTACAGTACACTGTCTACAAATGAATAGAATAACCAAGTCAAGACAAAATTCAAATGTATGGCAGAGGCTCTGAGGTGCTCCTAGGTCAGAACAAGAGAAGATATATAGAAAATTTTGCATATGAGACTGAACAAGAGCAGCAGAAGCCTCTTTGCATTTCCTGGAAAAACTGAAAATATTTATGACTCCACAGAGAAAAATCCTGAGCCAAGACATATTATTAGAAAGAGAAAAGGTCACCAGGAATTTCCCTGACAGTTTTTGGTAAAACAACATGCCCTCCCCAAATTCCGCCTGATATGAAAAATTCCATCAGTCCTCAGAACAGTGGTGCACCCCCAGAAAGGGATGGTGATTTTTCTTTAGGACTTCAAAAATCTGAATTGAAAAATTTCTCTCTTCAAGCTGCTATATATTCTGGAAGCCATTACATTAAAATTCAGTTAACTTCTGGCTGTTGTCTCAACAGGATAAATCTAAACTCAGCATCTCTGAGTTTTTCTGCCAGTACAAACTCTTCAGACACATCTTCTCTGGGATGGGCTGAAGACCATGGTAATGAGACCACCTCTATTTCCTAAATGTGAGGGTCTACTCACAGACCAGGCTGTTACAACAACATGAATCAGAGATCACCTGCGAAGTCTTCACAAATTAGGACATTCTAATCTGATAAGTAAGCAATCAAACAAAATTAAAAGAGAGAAATTAGACTAACAGGCATTTGAAGCTTAGCCTGGTATTTTCCATTGCCAATAAAACTGATTATAGCAACAAGGGGCTTGAATTTTTTTCTTTGTCCTGTAAAGTTTGAATGATCCAACCTCCTCGTATTGATATGAAGGACTGCACAAGGTGCAAAGCCTCAAGCTGAGGCCATTCTACATTGTTAAAAACACGTTATAATTCTATGGAAAACTATGGAGCTGCAACTTCCTGTGCCAGCTGGAGGCCCATTCCATACAAAAAAATCCTGGCCAAAAGATGAAAGTGGCAGAATTTCCACTACATACAACAGGACTGGATGCTGTTATTGACAGTCTCTTCTATTTTTTCATCAGTGACCAGTTTCCAAGGCTTATCTTTTTCACACTTCTAGATTTCAGGTACAGGTTTACTGTCCCATTTTATTTATAAACACTGGCTTTCCATAATTTTTTTAATATTTTATTCCCCCTGCCAAAACCATTTTTTGGCATACTGACTGCAGCCTTCTGGACTATCCTAATCCCTGAGAAGACTGAGACACAGAACCAACTAAAATTGTCTAGTACAGCCAACATTGTGCTTAAAATAGTTTCCCATGCTTTTAATCTATTTTTAATAGCTAGGGCAGGATTTAATCCTTCAGTTATAAGGTTGTGCCTCAGATCTTAGTTTTAAATGTGTTAGAAACTTTTAAATATCTGTTTTACTACATGTATTTTCTGATGTGTGTTAGATAACTTCAAACCAATATAAAGTTAGGAGACACAAGTTAGTCTTGAGCAAGCAGAAATACCACATAACTTGTTTTTTCCAGAAGGGTGCCTTATACTGAAAGTCTGATTATCTTCATGTCAATGCATGGTTATCCCTGGAGGACATCCATGTTTGTAATGCACAGTCACCATGCCTCTCCAATGTGGCTTATTCTTTTATTTTTCCCACAAACCCGTTGCCCACAGTTCCATTTGCATCCCCCTTATGCTACTAGAAAAACCAAAATAATTACAGTTATTAAAAATACATACATAATTGCTCAAAAGTTTGCTCTAGTTTCAGTTGGCTTTCTGTTCAGTCGTGGCAATGGGTGAGAGTAAAGACCTGCAGGAACATCTCAATGTCAGTGTAATCAATTTTAGGATTATCTGGAGGATAGAGCTATCAAAGGGCATAGGCAGCGCTAGAAGTTATGCCACTCAAGTCCCTTACTCATGCTTAAAATGCAGGCTCATTCTGTTTTTCTCTATGTCCAGAAACTGTGTTTGTGGGTTTTGTCTTTTGGTTTCCAAGCAGTAGCAATTTTGAATAATTTTCTGGAGTTTATAATTGAATTTCAGTGTTTAAAATTTTTTCCCCTGGATATTCTTAAAAGCTTTTCAAGGCAAACACAGGATGAAACCCTGGAAAAACCTGAGGATCACATGTATTAAATGCAGTAATAGGACTGCATAGACACAAACCTTACATTGTCTCATACAACATACCCAAAAAACAGTGCTTGCAGCCTGTGACTGGCATGTTCCTAGGATGGTGGGAGTGTTTTGCACAGCAGGCCTCACAGAAGAGAATCTGGACATAAATTACAAGAAACTGAAATACAAATTTTGAGACCTGCTCGAGGGCTTCTTAAAACTCTGCAGCAGCAGGGAGGGGGGAAATAGGAGGTGTCAAATCCAGCAGATCAGCAGCCTGGCCCATCCCTCTCCCCCAGTGGCTGATTGGCCCCTTCCCACAGTCCCCACAAATGCACAGAAATTCAACTTGGCAGGCTCCAGACAACTAAAAGGGCATTTTCCCTGTGCCACAGACCACACGAGTCCCAAGCCAAACATCTGGCCATCAGTCCCCACTTCTCTACAGCATTCACCACTGAAATGGGACAGAGGCTCAGTTCCCTTTATTGTGGATTTCCGGATGAGAAATTGTGTTCCATTTGGATATCACATCAGTCCTTTCACTTAAGGGTCTGTGATTAAATTTCTGCTGTAGAAAGGGCAAGAGTAAAGTTTGAGTCTGTATCCCACAGCTGGAAAAACAGCACTGATAACAAAAACTTTGGTCTTCTGCTCTTGGCTCTGCACTGGGCTGACAAAGTCACAAAGCTCAGGTTTAAGGTATACTGATATTTTGATCTGTAGCAAGAGACAAGGTTGGTTATTCTGAGCCCTACACACTTTAACATCCTTTTTTTGAGAAAGTTGTCCTCAACCAACTTAGTTTTCAGTTGTTCCTCAAAGCTGGGCAGGTAATGCCAGCCTCTATGAGAAGTGCAAGAGTGGCTTAATTAATTTTTTTATAAATTCATTTGAGATGTCAGAAGTACTACTTAAATATCAAAAAGTTTAGTATGAGCTTCTTCTAGCCTATTAGAGGTGGAAAAGTAATTTTCTCTAGATTTGAGGAGTCCGCTAGAAGTGATCCATGACTGAAATTATGGGACATCAGTGATATCTACACAAGTAATATGCAGGCAAACAAGCCTACAATTTTCATTAAATATTTATTAAGGTTTTATTAATTTATAAGTACATACTCATTAGGAAAACTCCTACATTTCTAACATTTGACAAGCACTGCCTCTAGCATAACACTGTAACTGGGACCTATGATCAAAGATATCTGCCTTAAACATATTGGATCCTAGTAATAAAGTTAACAGTTAGAAACAATACCAGTTATTGAAACAGACTTTAAAATTAATCACTTGAATATCAAAAAATCACTTGCACGTAGCATATGCATGAGTCAAATGTGCCATTCTTCTGCAGCTACTTCACACCTACAAGAAAGCAGGGCTGCTTCTGCCAGGGAAGTTAAGAAGGTTTTTGCTTTATCATTGTGTGGACCCTTTTTGACATCTTTCTTGAATGAACATTGTCTCTTGTATCAATTTCTTTCCTGTGAAGAAAGTATTTTTTCAAGGTCAAGGGATGGAGGGAGAGGTTTTGTTCAGTTTTAGGGACACTTGATTTTCTCCTCACATGTTTCCCATTTTCTTTTTGTAATTGAAAGACAGGAAAGAGGACTTTAAGAAATTTTTTAAAAAACACAATTGCATAAAAATGCAGAGTACCGTCTTTAATTATTAAAATGAGAATAATTTAATAATTTCTCAAAAACTGACAAGAATACTTGCTGTCTTATTTGCAAATTCCAAAAGTGCCCCTTTGGCTGCTGGATTACAATTTAATCTGTGGGGCAGTTATAATTAAATATTCTTGCAGGAAGCACTCAAAAATAGCTACTGGTTTCCATTTGTAGTAATGTAAACTTACCTGATTATGGAAGAGGAAAGCTACTTATAGAACATAGATCAACTTCTAAAATACAGCTATTTTCTCTACTAACTAAAAACAAATAAAAAGCTGATGCCAACATTTGTGTGCTTTGGAAATGTAAAACATTGCATACAACTAATGCCAAGTATAATCTTGACAAAATTTGTTAGTTAAAAATGAAAGAATAACTTTCATTTTTCCTGTGTTTCTTTGTCAATCTTCTCTCATTGTTTCAGGTTAACATAGTTCTTGTTTAAAAAGTTAGATTGTAGGTAAGGAAGCAACACCCTTCATTTAAACCTTAAAATATAGATATATAAAACATGGCCTCATGCAGGAGAACTTTCTTCACAGTGGACCAGTCATAGGGACACACTTGGCATATGTTTTATAAGCACATATACAAAGACCCATTTATTTGACTACCTCTAAAAAACCTGATGTCCCCAGACTAATGCACCCCTAATCATCCTCCCTAGAAAATTAGGCTCTAACAGTTTTATAAGTAAACTGAATCTGGAACTGGGGCTTCCACACTCTCTCTCTTTCCCAGTTCTTAAAGTTCAGAAAAATGACCATGATTTATAAAATTAAGAAGTTGCTTAAAGCAACTTTTCAAAAAACGTCCTCCCCTGCGCGCACCCACATGTACACACACAAAAAAAGTACTTGCTTTCTCATTGTTTTTAATAAATGCGGAACTAAGTTTCTAACAACACACATTTTTAAACCATGTAACAATCAATACTATGAGAAGTGACGGGCAACTCAGGTGCACTGACTTCAAGGTGCCTACATGGAGACATCCCCAGGAACTTGGCTTTAACTTGGTTGTATTTAATCATTTTTCCCCATAGAAAATCTTGGCCCAGACTTCTCTTAAGTATCAGTGCAATAGAAGTTGTGCCTTGATTTCTGCCTAAGAAAAGATCCCTTTATTCTCCTGTGCAAGCAAGGACTCCATTTCCCTGCTGCTGGAACACACCTTCGTCTCCTTCCATCCATAATTAAAGCTGACTTATCTTATGTGGGCCATTCATCTCTTATTTAACAAGAGTAGCCTACAAAAATAGCTGAGAAGTTTACAGGAAGGAAGCAGTTAAATGATAAAAATGTGAAATGTTATGCAGCAAGCTGTGTACAATTAACTAGAATTCAAATATACACCTTGTTCCAATCCAAGCCATTTATGAGATAAAAATAGTCTGCTAGAAGAATGTCATGATTAATGAGGTGAGACTCCAGCTAATTACTGTTTCCTCCAGAAGTAATTAGGTTGGCATTGCTAATCAAGATGAATGAACACTCTGACCCGCTTTTTTAAATGTAAAACTATGAGCTGCAGCAGCAATAACATCATTTAGTTCAGGCAATGTAGTCTTCATTAGGCTTGTAGTTTGATTAAATTCTTTTGTTATACCAGGCTTTCCACACATGAACAGATGAATGCTGTGATGTTCAAAGAGTTTGTCACCCTTAATTAAAGACTGAAAAGGCTTGTTCAATTCATGGGGCAGTACACAGGACAGCTCTAAATTGATAGCTTTTAAGTGGGGGATAACTGAGGGAGTCATAGGGTTTCCCATCTGCAAGAGGATCCCTCCTCCTTCCACAGTTTTCTGTCATAGTAGCTGGAAAATTAGTATCAAGTATTTTTGTATTGATTCCATTAGGCAACACTCATTTCATCAGAGCACCTTTTCATACACAACTATACAGCTTTATTTTTACAGAGTAAATCCATTATAAGTTAAGAGAAAGAAAGATGTAAGAAGCAAATTCAAAATATGGGATAATTTACTGCGCTCTGTCTGACAGTGACTCTTTTGCACAACTACCAAGCCCCAGAACAGCCTCATGTCCCACCATCCCAGCAGTTCCCATCTTGACTACATAATTTCACTCTGGAAAGGAGGATGAGAAAGTGACATCTGAATGATGTAGAGATACAAAATGTTATAGTGGAGTTAACACGTAGTAGTTCCCTTTTTAACCTCTTACTAGCAGATAAAGCATTCCCTTGTAACCAGGATTTATTTCAGCTAAACATTAGGTCCAAATTTTCACCTGAGAATTTTAATTTAAAGCATAAACGAGACTGGGTAAGAAAGTGACCCTCACCCTGCACTAACTTATTGGATGTATTTGCTATTTGCAAGAAGCTCAGCAGGTGAGCAGAGGGGCCTCAGGACCAAGCAGTGGAGCAGAGGGAGGGAGAGGAGATGGTGGCATGGGAGATCTGGCCAGTTCCGTGGCACCAGGGGCAGGTTTCTTCCCTTACCACACGATAAGTCACTATAAATGTGGCAACACAAAGACCTGCCTGAGCTTTGTCACACACGTTCCATGGGACAGGCAGTGGGATGAGACCTGGTGCTAAGGCTCCCCAGTCAAGCCTTTTCTCCATGACATTCCAGCACAGAGCAGGAGAAACCTGACCTGAGCAACCTCAGGCCTACCAGCACTTTGCTAAGGAGCTCATGTGCCTCAGGTGAAAGGCGAAGCTCTGAGCACAGCCCACACAGGCACAAAGGATCCCATTTCCCTCCCTCAGTGAAGTTTCCCTCAGCTACTGCCCGCAGCAGAGCCTACACCTACCCCAGCAGGTAGAAGCTGCCTGCAGCCTCTCCCACCTCCATCCCAATACTTGGTAGGACCAGGGCAACCCCCTGTTAGCCCCACCAGAATGGACAGGCAGACAGCAGCACCCTGAGAGAGCCCAGGCTTATGGGTGTCCCCCACATCCTGCTGGCACAGGGCTGCATGGCCCCTTCTTCCTCTCCAGCTCTGTGATCCTGGACAATTTAACAAAAAATCCTGACCTAGACAGATCTGAATAGTGCCTCTCTCCTTCCTCATCCATCTGGTTGAGGTTTCTGCTCGTTAGATTGCAAACTCTTATTTTTAACCTCTTCTGCCTAATGAAACTGCAACGGCAGCTGCTGATTGAGGCAGGTCTGCCTCTGGCTGCTGCTCCTTCCCTTCACTTGGGCCAGGCTGGGCACTCTCACACAGGAGAGCCTGCCCTTCACGGGCACCAACAGCCGCCCCAAGCAGCCGTGCACAGGGGCTTTCTAGAGGGAGTGTCCAGGTAGAAACCCTGAGAGCCGGTTTGGGGGATGGTGTCTGGGAGACCAGGTTATGATCCAATTAAAACCTCTCCTTCCTCACTGCTCCCTGCTGAGCCCTCTACCTGCCTGTAATGGGTTAAAGTTTGAAACCGGGCGGAAACACCAAAAACTGTGGTGGTTTCACATTCGCCGAATTTGTCTTGTTAAATGTAGTGTAGTGGTCTATCTTTCTACTTGGAATAGGATTAGATGAAAGGCAAAACAGGCTCAACCTAAAGATAGAAACAGTTAGATTTATTAACACACACTAAAGGGCAAACAAAAAAACCATGAAACCTTTTTAAAAGCACTCCCTTCCCCCCCTTACCAACAATTTACTTTTCTACCAAACAATGTAAAGGGACAGAAAATCAGAACTCTTTTTTTACCATTCAGGCCAAACCAATACACTGCTCTCAGCTGCTTCAATTCATACCTCCAGGCCCTCTTACATGGGTACCTAAAGCCCCCATCAGGGTTTGCAGTGCCCTGGTCCTGCTGCTTACGTGTCCCTGAGCATCAAAAGGGACACGTAAGCAGCCGGACCAGCTGTCTGGTGTGGGGGCATTTAATTTCTCATCTGTTTTACTTCTTTTCTTTTTGTTCATCTACGCCCCTCACGGATAGTTGGTGCATAAAGAGATAACCCGAGCTGAAAGGTACAGCAAGGGGTCGTATTTGGTGCCAAAAAGTCTCAGGCCTCAGCTAAAAACCAACATCTCAGTCTGGAGAGCAGATGTGGGAAGAGATAAAAGAAATATTCTTGACTGAGAGACGCTGTTTTACAAACTATAAAAGACACGCAAGTTATCACAGAGGCAGAAGCCTCTTACATGCACACCCTGAAGGTATAAAGGACTTCTCCCCGGAGTTTGGACGCAGATTCCACGGTTACTTTCTGGGGATTGAGGGAAAGGATCTCGATCTGTGCCCCACCAACAACTGGATTGAATCCTAAGTTATATTTCTTCTTTGCTAGCTGTAATGTTAATAGGTACCTTTAACCTGCAGGTGCTCATTCGCTTTTTTGACACATCCCCTTAATTCCTGTTTTGAGAACATGAGTTAACTGACTCACATTAAAACAGGTGACCCCATAGAAGCAAGAGATTTTAATTTCCCTTTCCCTGGTCACAGCTGTGCCACAAAGGTGTTTCCCTTTCTCTGCATACATTATTTCCATGCATTCCTTCTGGGTGTACTCCAGGGCTCTCCAAAAGGTCCTATTGCACAGAGAATGGGCAGCAGTTCTACTGCTACTTGAGCATAATCATTTCCATCTCCAGCCTGCTGCTACCACAGTCCAGGAGTTGCATCAGTGTTTTTGCTTGGACTCCTTCAGATGCATCACTCTGGGCTGCTTCTTTCCCTGAGAAACAGTCTGGTATATAGGGACTGTTGGATATTTTTTGGCTCTTCCCTATATGCCATCTAAATATTGTCACAGTAAGGTGTGATGTCCCCTCTAAGGTCTGCTAGGAAACAAACCTGGATAGGTAGGGGATGTTGAGGATGAACTCTTATTTTATATGAGATCTGATTGGTTCTTTTTTTTTTTAAGTAATTTTTTATTAGTAGAATTACAAACATCTTTGCTGCCAAAGACTGATCTCTACCCTAGCAGTGTAAACAAAATTATTTTTATCTCCCCCTTTTTTTTTTTTTTTTTGCTGATAATAAGACCCAAGAGTAGCTTAAGAAATACTGAGAGAATTAAAGTTTTGCATGGCTAAATGAAAAACTCAAGTGAAAAAACGTAAATGAAGTAAGAAGAATGAATAAGCCCATGAGGTCACTGCTCGTGTTCAGCTCATGTCAGGAGGCAGAGAACTTGCAGTCATGCACATGGAAGCTATCACCCACCATGGAGAAAGGAGGGTGGAGTCCACATCCCATCAGTGAGCTCATCTCCATTTTAATCCTACGCTTTCCATATTTTTGGAGCACAACTGCTGCTGTTTTAGCAGGAACTGAGCTCAGCCCTGCCAGCCAAGGGATGTAGAGGGTCAGGAATTTCCAGGCTGCTCCTCAGTCCAGTCCTCCCCCCCAGCTGAGGTTGTTTATAGGTCCCTGTGCTCTCTCTGCTTAAAGAGAAATCTAGATCCACCTACTCTCTGCACTTTTTGAGCTGTTGATGCATCACAGAGCTGAACTTGGCCAGTTTGGGAATCTGTCCCACAAACACTGGTGCACGCACTGGTAAAAACTGGTTGTCATGAGTTAGGGGTCTGTGGGTGCCTAAACCACAGGGCAAATAAAAAAATCAGTCACATATCTCAGGCCCAAAGTTCATTAACCTGAAATGGAGAAATACTTATGCAGTATCCAGGGAGCCTCCCAATTCTCTTTGTTAGTACCAGCCAAAGTATCAGATCCAATATTTAATATGCACTGTGCACTGCACTCAGTCTGGTTTGGACAGCAGAGATCAGATGGAGCTGGAAGAGCTTGTCCCCATGCACAGGTGAGGAAGACCACCTTTTTAATACAGGCAGCAGAGGTGGGTGTACAAAATTGGGCACAAGGAACAACACCCTCTTCTCATGTAGTTTTTTGGGCTGTTTTTTGGTGCAGGGGTGGGTTGTGGTTTTGGGTTTGTTTGGGGGTTTTTTTGCTCCCCCCAGCAGTTTTCCAGCCATGCTTCAGAGCTTGTCAGGTTTGTAAAAAGAACGGCTGGAATCTGAACAAAATTCTACTTGTGCTTTTTTAGAGCCCCCCGCTTATTGTGCTGCTGCAGCGATGGGTGAGACAACATGGGCACACAACATGGGCACACACAGGTTTTCTTCAGCTAATTCAGGTTTTGCAAGTCTTGATGTGAGTTTTTCTCCCTGAAAGAGTAAAATAGAAAGTCATTGATGATTTGTTCTTTGGCTCTATTCCGGTGCCAATGCATCATTCAGAGCTACAGCAACCATCAATACCCATTCAGCCACTATCACACAGCTTTTCCCTGACATTCACTGTGTCATTTATAAAGTGATAAAAATCCCAGCTTAGAGCAGTATATTCTTTTGTGGTCCTCTAGTTCCAGCAACCTTTTAAGGTACTGGACAAAATTAGCAACAAATTACTTTATGAATACAAAGTCTTTTTGTAGCGGTGTTCAGAGAGTTCGTAATACTGTCAGATTTAAATTAAATACAACAAAAATTAAGCTGCTCTGTGTGACTGCTTGCTTAGACAGTGAGGTAATTATATATAATAAGGAGACCTGTTTAACAATCACTCCCAGTCATGGCAACTTCACACCGTTATTGTGCTTAACGTGAAGACAGACTGTTGTATTGTTTTGGAATGTGGGAAACCAGTAATGGCACACCATAAACTTAATACATAGAGTTGGATTTTTAACATTGCCAGCTGCAGTGAATTAATTGTTACCAATATTTTTTTTCAGGGAGTATGATTTTGCACATGGGTTAAAAAAAACTGTAAGATGCTCAGTAACTTGTACACTTTTCCTTCAGCAAAAAGACCATTATGTTTAGTTTTTTGTTGATGAAAATAAAAACAACTCTATGGGTGCTGTTTTTCTCTTGTTTTGAAAGGAGACCACAGCACAAAATAATCATTGTCCTTACTGTACGTCCCAGTGAGATGTGACAGCAATAGTAACAACCAACATCCTGGAAGAGACATCCTCACCGCCAAGTCCTGCCCCAGCAGTTCCCCACTGCCTTCCTTTGAGCCATCATGAGCTGAGATAACTGGAGTATATGCTACTGTGAATTTACAGTTCCAGTGATTTTTTTATTTGGGCAGACTAACAGAAATGGAGAGTTCAGATACAATATTTCACACGCTGCACAAGGAATTTTGTTCCCTCTGCCCAAGCAGCCCTGAGAACACACACTCTGTTTACCCTGAGGAATGGAAGGGGGAATTTCATAAAAAATGCTTTTTTTCCCATGTGGGTAACGTGTCTTGTCCAGGGTTAGAATAAGCAGCTCTATTTTGGGACTCTCCTTCACAAGCGCATGGCATTTTAAACTCAGGGAAGCAGCTGGAAAAGAAAATGTCACATTCAGTTCTGTTCAAGACTGAGTTTTGAATCTTGGCTAGGCTTAACCAGCCAATCAAGGAATGTAAGTCAGCTTGCTGATTTGTGCCTTTGAAAAGGAAACAGCTCCAGCCTAACCACGTACAAAGTAAACAGCCATGCTTTTCAAAGGGGGCAATACACAAAGCTGTGAAACTTCTCAGCAGAGCAGGAGGAGAGCTGGGAGTGAGGCAGCATCGGGAAGAACTCATTTGGGACTGAGGGGTTTTATGAAACATTTGAGACACATTTCAAAACTGAGAGTGAAAACAGAGCAGAAACCTCTCATAGGGCGGCAGTAGCCAAGTCGAGCTCCCAAACATCTCAAGTGCAGCTCCCACGCTTGGGACTGTGACACAAGCCAGCAGTACAACTATTTGGCATAGGCAACGTCTCGGAAATCCAAAGGTCCGTCTGTGGGAGAAAGTTATTGGGTGAGGAGGTGATAAGGTAGCCAGGAAAAGCACATGAGCACCAAGAAAAGCAAAAAACTGCACTCAGGCATGGAGTCGCAGGTTATCACTCAGTACAGGGTTTGGTGTTGCTGTGCATGGTGCCATTGGAACATCGAGCCCATGCTTCAGCAAGGTTGAAATGACAAATAAGACACAGAGAGCCATGAGGGAAGGAAGAGCAGAGAGACCAGAAAGGAGAATCTCTGTGCTTGTGTTTACTTCGAGGCCCTGTTGTTTCCCTTGAAAATGAAACAGCATATATAGAAATAATACAGCAACAGCTGGATCACAGTTCAGAGCAACATTTGTATGGGGAACAGAGGCACCCTGGGACTCTCCAGCCTGGAGAAGAGGGAACTTGATCTTCCATGTGCTGGCTGCAGCAAAGGGCAGGAGGGGAGATTTGTGGCTCCTTCTCAGTATCTAAGACCTAAGGACATGAAATTAATTATCTTGCAACAGAACTGGAATGAGCAGAGGAAGCACTTTTCCACGTGGCACATAATTAAGCTCAAATACAGATAATTCTGGAAGCCAAAAGTATAATATGGTTGAAAACGTGATTTGACAAATTCATGGAAGAAAATCTATTATGGGCTGGGGAACACAAAGCCACAAGTCTCTAGCTCAGAAAATCTGTGAGTAATGACGAGGGGCAAGTTTTATGACTCATTAGACCCCTTCCTGCACTCCTTTTTTAATTTTCATAGGAAGCAGAAAATGCTGTCTGGTCTGACACACTCCTGCTATCCCAGTGTTCCCAAATTAGCAGCCCAGCCTGCTGCCACTGGAGTGTCCTCAGCCCCAGCTGTACGGCTGGCTGTACCCTGCAGGACCTGTTGGAAAAACTTCTTATCTCCTATCTGCAACTACTCTCCCCATGTGTAGGGTATGCCCTGTGCCTTTTACATCTCAGTTATACAAAGATTTTTCTACTCCATGAGGAAGATTATATAGAGCATATAGATTATATTATAGAATGGAATAAAATATTCATTTGAAAAGCTTGATCAGGGTCACATCCTAAATTAAGTAGAAAGGAAAATTCCTGTCCAAATCTTGCAGACGGTTGGGGGTGGCAGCCAGTCTGCCTCAGGTTTCAGTCCTATTTTCTCCTAGAGCACATTGAACTCATCATCTCATTGAGCAAGCTTTAGCAGTGAGCAACTGTGAATAAACTAAATCTAGAGAAGTCTGCATGGAGAGGAGGTAAAATGCAGTGTTCTTTTCCAGAGATCAGTGCTATCCATGAAAAAAAGTAGAAGTAATCTAGTCTTTCTCAAAAACAAACAAGGAAACATAAACCCCTCCTCTTTTCTTTGATCATAGTGGTCTCTATATAATCACCTTTGGATGCAAAGCTGGCATGGAAAATTCCAGTCCTAACAGTGAAAGTTTGAGAAAGTTAGAGATGAAACAAGGAAGTTATAGGTGAAATCAGGTTTTCAACTACCTCAAGCAATCCGTCTTCTCATTGAAGGGTGTGAAATCCATTTACTGAGAAGACAGCACAGTGAGCCCAAGCTGAAAAACCCCTGTTCTTGTGCACAGCACCCAGGGTATGCAAGTGAGCCCTGTCTGACACAAACCACTGTGCCCACCCTGCTCTCCATCACGTTTCACAATTGCAGAGTCTTATACACAGGTGTAATCCACATTTCAGATGGATTGAACTGAAAATGTCCTCTGAGCAACTTTTCACTAGGGCAGGTACTGATGGGACATGGGGAATAGTTTTAAACAAACAGAGGAGAGATTTAGATTAGATGTTGGGAAGAAATTCTTTACTCAGAGTGCAGGGAGGTACTGAAAGGGTTTACCCAGAGAAGTTGTGAATGCCTCATCCCTGGAAGTGCTCAAGGCCAGGCTGGATGGGGTCTGAGCAACCTGAGATAGTGAAAGGTGTCCCTGCCCATGGCAGGGGGTGGGAATGAGTTGATCCTAAAGGTCTCTTCCAACCCAGACCATTCTATCATTCTATGATTTGTAATTCCTCTCTTCTGTGTCCATCTGAAAATATCAGTGGGGCTCTTACACTGCCCGGAGACCTTAGGGAGCACCTTGCAGACTTTCTACCTAGAATTAATTCCAAATTGCCATTTCACACATCTTTTGCTCCCCTTGGGCAGATTCAACAGGTTTAAAGGCTGCAGAAGCACTGTTTCTAAAAATACAACTGATATGTAACTGTGGTCTCCACAGGCTGCCTGTTGGGTCTTCTCTGACGTAGTAATGAACAGAATGGTGTTGTGGAAGCCTCGCTGTAGAACAGCACTCGTTTGATAAGCTTCTCCCGAATAAAAGAGGAAAATTGTGTGTACCTGGTCATGTTACAGTGAGGATGAAGCACAAACTGAGTAATAAAAGAGGTTCATATGTTTCATGCTTCCAGATGTAGATGTGGTCTTCATGCTTGCATTTCTCTTTTTGTATTTCTTCAGTATGTCTTGTTACATGACTGCCTTGTTTTGTTTAGGTTGAATATTTTCCTAATTCTCTTTCGCTCTTGGCTTTTTTTAAGTTTGTTAGGTATTGCTCCGGGATACAAAGTAAGCAGGACATCTTGTGAGGCACCTTTTTATTTATTTCTGTAAAATGTAGTTTGAAAAGCAGAGCTTGTGTCCTCTTTAGGTAGAGGAGCCAGAGAAATGGTAATGTGAATTTATAAACTGCACAGTTTTGTCACCAAGCTCATGTATGCTGCTACCAGTACTGAATATGCTATCTTAAACACAAAAATTCAGGCCCCTGTCTCAAAATCTGTAGGCATCTGAATCAAAATCTAATCACTTTTCCTGTTCTATAAGTGCTCTTTACTGTCCGAGTGCTGCAAGCTAGGCATCTTCCTTATGCACCACTGGCATTAAAAGTCCTTCAAGAAAAAGTTAGGTTGTCCATTAAAAATGTGATTTATTGAATTTGCACGGAGGATATAAATAAAGTTTAGTAAAACTCTCTTCCTGAAGCAAAAGAGCATCTAGGTCAGTCATTGCTACTGTTGCTCTGCAGTGCTAATGAGAGAAAATGAAATAATTTTTTGTCACTTGGAATATGACTCAGAATAAGAGACAGACGATCTACTGATTAGGAAAAGAGGCATTTGTTAATTTAATTAAGGAGTTATTTAATTAATTAAAATGATACTTTAGATCTATGTATATAAGCCTGCAAAAAATTTAGGAACACTGTAAGCTTTTGTATTTCAAAAGCAGCTTCGGTTAAGATTATTTATTCTTAAGAGGTGACATCTCAGCTTTGCAGATGGAGAGAGGACTTTGAGTTCTAGAGAGATTAGTCACTGCCAGTAACATCACCACAATACAATAAAGAAAGTATATTTTTGGGTATAATGTTACTGCTACACAGGGAGAGCAGTTCCATAGCTGAGGTAAAAGTTTGTTACTTTTAATGAAAAATTTTGACAGGGCAACCAAAATTTTTTCTTAAATATTCTTTGGTCCAAAATTTCAAACCATAAAGGTTTGGACATGTACAAGCTAAAATACTGAAGCTGAAAATAGCATGTTCAGTTTTTCAGCCAAATATTTCACCAGGCTGGATTCTTAGTGGCTATTATTAAAGAGTTTTAAAGCTTAACTGTACTTTGGAAATAAAATTTTTCTTTTTAAAGAAAAAACAAACCAAACACTTGCTAAAGAAAATATTTTTTGTTGAGAAAACCAAAACAGTAACTGATTTAAGTCTTGGTGCATGATACAGAATTGAAAACAGACATTTTCCCTAGGAATGTCCATTTCATCAAATTTTCCACTTTGACCAAGCTGTTGTTTTTCTACACACAAGGTGGGGTAGGAGTTTCATGACCATTTTTCTATTACCTCTACTATAATTTATTACTTTTCAGATTATGCCCACCTTTGAGTTGGGTTACAGAGCTGCTGGCTGCCCCCACCCCATCAAGTTTAGGCACCTGCCTGTTGTTGGGAATCACAGAATATTTTGTGTTGGAAAGGGCCTTAAAGATTGTCTCGTTCCAACCCTCTTCCATGGACAGGGACAACTTCTGCTACTCCAGGTTGCTCCAAGCCCCATCCAACCTGGCCTTCAACATTTCCAGGGATGGGGCAGCCACAGCTTCCCTGGGCACCCTGTGCCAGGGCCCCATCACCCGCAGAGGGAAGAATTTCTTCCTAATATCCAATCCAAACCTACCCTCTGTCAGTTTGAGGCCATTCCCTCCTACCCTGTCACTCCAGGCCCTTGTAAATAGTTTCTCTTCATCTTTCTTGTCAGCTCCCCTCGGGTACTGGAAGGCCACAAGGAGGTCATTCCAAAGCCTTCCCTTCTCCGAGCAGAACAATCCCAATTCTCCCAGCAGAGCTGCTCCATCCCCCTGATCCCCTTGGTGCCTCCTCTGAACTCTCTCCAACAGCTCCCTGTCCTTCCTGTGCTGGGATCCCCGGGCTGGGGCAGCTCTGCAGAGGGTCTCAGCAGAGGGGGCAGAGGGGCAGAATCCCCTCCCTGCTGCCCACGCTGGGGGCTCTGGGTCCCAGTGCACGTGGCCAGGGCATGTCCAGCTCTCACCCAGCACCCCCGAGTCCTTCTCCCAGGGCTGCTTCATCTGCTCATCCCCAGCCTGGATTAATAACAAAAAGGCTTCAGCTGGACTTTATTTATGACTTAATAGTTTTAAAGCAGGCTCTCTTCCACCACAGCCTTATATAAGCGTTTCCTTCACACATTTATTAGCGAGCAGATGCCTTCAGCTCCTCTGCAAGAGTAAAGTCAACTCTTCACTCCATTTGCTCATTTAAAAAGCCACTTACTCCAGAGAGGTAGGTTCTAGATTGCCTCTTGTCTCCTCACTGTGCTTTTCCATAGCTACACGGTCTTATGTGGAAGGAAATCTATTTCATGAGAGGCTTAATCTGTTTTTTTCCAGCCATCCCTTGCAGTCTTGTGTAGCGGTAGAAGAAGTGACTGGGGAATCTTGGGCACCAACTACGCCTAGTTCAGATTGGGATGTCTCACTCATATGAGGACTCAACAATAGGATTATTCCTTTGCCATAGGCAGAAGCTCAGCCAGGCTGCAGCAGGGACAGGAGGCAGGGAGCAAAAGAGAAAAGACAGGGGAGCACAGAAGCTGAAATGAAGAACCTGTATGATAACAGGAAACTGCAGTAAAAGACGGGATCATGCCTGGCAATCTATTTTTTATTGGCTGACAAGAATCCTAAGTGTTGTTTGGGTAAGGATACTGTGCCAGTTTATAAGCAGAGCCAGTCGTGGGAGGGGAGAACAGCACAAATCTCCAGTTTTTGCTTCTGCTCATCTCTTTTGCTCAGACTCCCATGCAGCAACACTGGTCTCCAGCTACTGCACTGGGTCTGAAGTGTCAGATATTGGAGCTTCAGCTGGTCTGAACTTGTCAGTCTCCAGGGATTTTTGGTGGCTGAACACAAGCTGAAGGCCTGGCCCTTCATTATAAACATGACTACGCCCTGTTAGCAATAAGGGGAGGGAAGACACCCAAAGAAGGAGGGATGAGAGGGGATGTCAAGCAAGCCAGGCCACCTAACATCACCTGGAGCTTTGACACAAGCTCCCCATGTGTCAGAATGCCTTAATTTGTAATTCTTCATGGAGTGGGCTTTGGCAAGTCACCATCCTTTAGTGCCTCCCTCTACCCACATATGAACTGAAAAATGATAAACACTATTTAACTTCCAGGACAAAGGAACCCTGCAGCTTTTAGCATCTGTCTTGATTTCAAAGCCGGCCACTTGTTCCTTTGTCACACCCACACAGATTAAGAGAGCTGAGGTGTCAAATAAATGGCACTTCAGTATTTCTGTGTCCTGCACTGGTGTGCAGTGGAGCAGCCATAGCTACACCTGGGAATATGGACACAGAATCAGCCTGGTTCTGGCCACTGTTGTTTACTGTGCCGACAGAGGCTGTGCTTGGAATATTTTGATATTTTACAAAATAAGCCTCAGTAGTTCCCAGGAATATTGTCTCACCTTCAATAAATGAGCATCTCCACTTCTTCCCATGAGACTTTCATTGAAAATGAGATCGTTCCTCCTGACCTGAGCAACTCTGGTGAATCTCAGCAGGAATTTCTGCCAGGGATGCCTTTGGCTCACAATGTCACTCACTACCCATGTCCTCCTCAGAAATCACAGTCTATTGTTGAAGCCTGTAAGAATGAAAGATGTTCCAACTCCTTGGAACATTTCTACCAGTTTTATTCCGATCAGGTCCATTTGTAATGCCTAAAGTGGAGATACACCATGGAAGATCTGACAGATGGACAGAAGGGGAACATGACACACAACTTTATCATGGTCCTTGTCACACAAGAACTTTCCCAGAAGCCAAAGGCTGTACCTGCGCTCACATAAACATACCTGATGATCAGATACGCTGCAGATTTCTCCTTTAAAGATAAGTCTCAAATTAATTACCTACAAAGGAAAATACTGGAACTTTATCTTTGGCTTCATGTATGACTTTTTTTCCATCTATTTTTTCTTGGTTCCTCCATCTTTCATTTCTTTTCTGTTAGTCCTTCCATTTACAAGCCTGTTTTGAATTCCATTCCTCAGCCATTCAATTTATTATCTCTTTTTTTTCTTCTCTTCCAATCCAGCCATGGACAACTTGGAAAACTCATTCTTGGACAAGCCATTCTCTTGTTGCCCAGCTACCCATCAGAGGATACCTGACTTTGCCACACTGCAGTGTTTCATATTTTAGTGGCCAGGAAGCAGCACAGCAGCCACCACCACCACTTACAGCACAGCCCAGCCCAGCCAGAGACTGATGCCCAAAAGCCCAGCCTTGGTCTCATTTTGGATCCCAGCCTCCTGCCATGGCCTTCCAGTTTGTTGGGTCCCATGGCCACACCATAAGATGGGTCAAGAAATGCTCTGGCTAAAAATGAAGTGCTCTCAAAATTTGACTTTAGGAGGTCAGCCTGCTCCTGCCCAGGACTGCCTCAAGACTGGGAGTCTCTAAATAATCTTTGGCTCCTATTGATGGGAAGTGGTGAGTAGCGCAGCTCGAGACTTTGCTGCACGTTGTTCATGTGTTTGCCAGGAAATCAGGGAGAGAACTCCAGAGTTTCACTGCTGTGTTTCATTGGAATGGCTCCAATTTTGCCACGCCTGGTGTGTAGTAAGCTGTGTAGTGTCTGTAATGTGTGAGACTACAACTTCAACCTCTTAAACCATGACCCTTCAAGATGAAGAACTGTAAGAACACAACTTGAATTGCTAAAACTTAAAAAAAAAACAACAACCAAAACTCAAAAAATGTGTATTATTCCAATTATAAAGTGACAAAATGAGCTCACTTTAGTAGGTGGAGCAATATTATTATTGTAACTAAACCACTGTTACTGCTTATCATTTACAGAGTGAGTGTTAAACAGATCAAACTTACCTTGCAGAAAATTCAGGGCTGTGGAGAGGAGCTGAAAAAGTTTCCAATTCAGAGCAAAATCTTGTGACTTCAAAAATCAGTAATGGATTAAAATTTGCTTTCAACTTAATTTAGAACAGTGAACGTATTTCCAATAATTCATTTGGATAATGTTTATCTGTCTCATTTGAGCTTCTCTTATGTTAAATATGATGTGTTAGCTGCTGCATTTAATAAGAAACATGTTAAAGATACTTTAATATAGAAAGTTAAATTAAAATGTGATAAAGTCAAAACAATTTTATCTTGTATCAAAAAAAATTGATATTATTAAAATAAATCAAGAAAGTAAAAATGAAATGTTTTGACTTCTCTTTGTTAAAAATATTGGTCGATATTGACACGTTCTTGCAAAACATTTGGATTTCAACAAACGGAGGGTTTTTTAATAGAATTGTTTCGCTGAGCTCTAATTAAAAACTGGCTAACTCACAGATCTCAAAAAACAGTTGTCAGTGGTGAGTTATTACTGTGAGTCAACTATATGATAAAAGGCATTAGTTTATGGGCCAGTACTATTTAATATTCTGCTCTGTGATCCTGAAATAAATATAAAAACACTTCAGAGAAATTTCTAGGCACTAAGAAGTTTAGCAGAGTGACCAGGGCCATCAGAGTGTGATGGGGATCACTTTGGGAGACCTGTGACTCAAATATCAGCTGTTTCGAGACAGGAAAATCCAGACATTGCCCCCACAAACAACTCTGCCTTGTCAGGACAGGACCAAGGGGTTTTAATGGGTAAATACCTGAGCAGTAAATGAAAGCAGGAGAGAAACAAGCAAGAAATTGAGAGGAGACCAATGGAGGAAGGTGGTGTCCTGCTCTGATACCAACAACATAAAACAGTGAGAGTGTAAAAATACACTGGGGAAAGGACAAGTCAAGCTAGTGCCCTTTGTTATTTTGCTCATCACAGACCGAAAAGTGATGAGGGAAAAGGAAGATAAAAGTTTACTGGGTTTTTTTTTTTTTAAGGACAGAGTTTTAAAAAGAAGTTTAATGCAGACAAGTTCGGAGGAAAAAATGAAACAACTTCTTTTACTGGTGAGTCTGACTGACCGTAGAAACATGGTAATTATCAACATGGTGAACTCAACATTTCAGGATGTCTTTAAATCAAAACTTTACCCAAAGCACAAGTTATTTTGATTCAGCCCAGAAGAAGGGGGAAAATTATCTAACCTGAGTAAATAGAAAAGAACAGAATAAGTGTTTTTTTAAATACCTACTAGGTTTTAATCTATGGGAGTCTACACATTAATTATTTGCACATGGTGAGTAATCTGAAGATAGCCAAGATTTTTTAACTGAATCAAATTATGCCAAAAATCAGGAATTTATTATCAACACTGTCAACAGTTGTCAAAAGTTGATGTTTGGATTAAAAACCATGGACATGGTTTCACAAAATTATTTCTAACTCAAAATTTTGGTACTAAATCTAATAAGACTGAGCTTTTAACCTTTGTTTTAGGAATAGAAGAAGAGAGCTGATCTAGAATAACTGCCCTGGTGGCACGGGGACTCACACAGCTGCAAGAGGGATACCTGCTTTCCTTCCTGATTCTAAGCTTCGCTGGTGCCTCCTCCATTGCCCAAGACCTCAGGATATTTTCAGCAAAAAGAACGTTTCTGTAGAAACATTTCTCTCTCAGCAAGCACCATTTCATCAGGAAAGAAATTAAAAGCTTGATCAATATAATATCAGTGTTTAATTCCTGCTCATGCTACAAAACTAATTGTGCAGAACTAGGTTTGCAATTTATATTTCCATTATGTTCTTCTCTACATGTAACATAGGAATCTGATCTTCCACATTTATATCCATTGCAAAGTCCTTGAGTGGAAGACTTTCTCCCTGTGTGCGTATACTTACACACAAAGTAAGAAGCATATCAGTTCATTTGTAACATAGATCATACTTGTCCTTCAACTGCTCTATTTAAAAAAATACAGCCAACAGTTAGGAAGTGCAAGTCAGAGATTTTATCTGTCATCCATTATTTGAACGTTATGTACTTAAATAAAATATTGCATTATTTTAAGAAATAGATGTATTGTATGTCAGGTGTTTCTTTGCAGAACAATGTGACAGCGGGATAACACCTTGCAATTTCAGATCGTTTCCCATGGCAAAAAGAAATTATCTTTGCCAGCCAGCTGGTTTCTTTTACTCTGTTTAATGTACACATGATGGATTGAGGTTAGTGTGCAGGAGACAGGAAATCCTGTTCACTCTAGCTGAACAGAAAGCACTCTGGGAAAGGTTGGGTTACAGTGAGGTAAAACCAGGTCCTGTAACCAGAGTTCGGGTTGTACAGCTGGCATGTGCTTGTCTCATGCGTGAGGCAGTGCTTGGTTGAGGAGACACACGGACACCACACGATCAGAGAGCTAATCGGGTAAAGAGACACGTGAGCAGCAACACGGCAGTGGCAGGCAGCCAATGCATGCTTGTTTTGGGTTAAGCATAGGACATAGAAGAGTTTGGTTTGTTACAAATAAAAATCTTCTCCGAAGCAAGCAAGGTCTGTGTGCCTTTATTCCCAATTGTTGCCCTGATTTTTCAGCCTTCTGTTTGTGTCTCACAGTTTATAGTTCTTAGGTGGTTTCTCGCACACGGGTGTTATAAATAGAAGCAATGTTCTCTTTAATTCAAGATAGTTTACATTCTTGTTTTAGAGATATGGACAGCTGATGGACAGTTGTCTTGACCAATGGGATGGGGGAGAGGTGCCAACCTTCTCCTCCAGTCCCTGGTCTTTGTAGAAATACTATAGAAGTGGAGTCAGATTTTTGTAATAAGCAGTTCATGCCTTCTCACCAAAGCGAGTGTGTCCAACAACGACACCCAATTGCTATGAATGGTGCCCAAACAGGGACATTTCACAGGCAGCAAAAGACATGGACTGCACCAAGAGCAACTTCCACTGAACCAGGAATTGGGGTCGACCAGGAAAAGTTTGGTAAAGGAACCCACACCCATCACCTATCAGGTGGAAGTGGAGGAATTATGGGAGGAAAAATATCCCTGGAAGATGTAGCAGAGTCCTGTTACAGCAGCTCCTGCACCTGCATATCTCCAATGCTAAGCTAAGTGCTTTGCTGGACTAGGGGCTCATGCATGGAGAAGATTTCCTTTCTACTGGGACTTTTCAACTGGTGCCGTAAGTGCCACGTAGAGTCATTTCTTGAGCACTTCCAGGGATGATGATTCCACCACTTCCCTTGGCAGCCCATGCCAGTGCTTGACAAGCCTTTTGGTGAAGAAATTCTTCCTGCTGTCCAACCTGAACCTGTCCAGGAGCAGCTTGAGGCCCTTTGCTCTTGTCCTGCCGCTGGCTGCCTGGGAGGAGTTGCGAGTCACTGTGTGCCTGTAGGACACACACCAAGGAAAAGCTTTAGTTCCCTGTATAGCTCTGCCAGTCTGGCACCTGCATGACAACTTAACTTGCGGAGGTGGGTGAATTGTGTTAGCTCTGTTTTATGCAGAAGCATGAAGGAGCTGCGAGACAGCCGCTCATTACTGGACTTGCTAAATCTGGACAACTGTGCTGGGACCGCCAGGAACCCACTGGTCCTTCTGCAGCTTTTAAACAGAACCTGTTGCACAATCCAAGAGAGTAAAGACCAACCAGTAGACCTTTAGACATCATTTTTCCAAACTTATTTTCAAATTTTACCTTCAAAGCTTCACTGAGTTTTGTAACAAGCCAAGGGAGCCCAGTGAATCCATGTGCAGAGGCTGGATTAACACTGCAGGCTTAGAGCAACTTCAGAGTTCTCACACTGTCACCACAGCCCAGAAAAAAGTGGAGCAGCAGCTGCTCACAAGCTGAAGCTTCAGCCCAACTTTCAGAGAGTATCTTAAGTATTTAAAAGGTCAAATACAAGTTTTTTGTGTCTCCCTCTCTCCATAGTCTTGTTATTTCACTGATAAAACCTGGGGAGGACATGCTGCTGTTTTTATAGCACAACAGGATTGGCAAAGCCCCACTTTAGAAAAGTGTAGGTTGTAGCATGCATGACTAATGATTAATGATGCTCATTAAAAAATGAAGTTCTGATGAAATTCATTAATGCTTGGCTTGAGTCTTGCTAACAGTTATGCAACATTAAGAGCAAGGCAATTACAGATCTTGGCTGCAACTCATTGAGAGATAAAAGAATACCCTTTTTCCTGTTTAACTCAATGTATGACATGCTGCACTACAGAAAAGAGCTGTCTTGAGAAAGCTTCTCCAACAAGGAGACACAGCCTGCAGCTCCATTGCCACCTGCGGGTAAGTGCTGGAGTCTGTCATCCTGCTTGATTTCCCAGAGCACGGGGGAAAAAGAGGTATCCACAGAAAAGAAGGATGAAAAGTAAAAGCCATGCTTCCAACTTGCCTTGGGGATGTGCTGAGGCTGGAGCAGGAGTTGATGGCTGAGGCCTCAGCCAGAGTTGATTTACAAGACGAATCCTGGGTACTGCGCAATTAACACCAACGGTATTATTCAGCTAAAAATAGATTACAGGACACTTATGGTAGCTCTATATAACCTTGCGTGATTATCTGCAATGTATCATTTTAAGAAACTTCCCCACCAGGCATGAATAGAGGCCTGTTTGTAGGGTATTTTAGGGGAAAACCTTCCCAGTCGAGGCCTGGGCTCTGGCCAAGCCTTGACCCCTGCTGGTCGGGAAGTCTGCCATCAGATCCAGGAGTTTCTGTGCTAAAAATATAACTATCAAGTCACTTTGACTTGCTGATTTGGGCCTGTAAAAGCTGGAGCCACTTTTGGGGTGGATTGGGAGACCTCACCTATGGGTGGATGCACTGTGTAGAATTTTTCCAATTTCCAGGAAGGGTTCTCCAATTCCTGGCTCTGAAATGGGGTTCCCCAGCAACTGTGGTTACCTTGGATAAATTCATCAGCACAGATCTCCTCTCCACATCAACTACAACAGTGAACAATGATTAGCCACCCTGTGGAACTCTGGGGATTTGAGCAGTGGATGCCAGAGAAACACCATCTCTCGGTTCTAAGCAGCAATTCAGTAGGAGTAGTAACCCCAAAAACCCAGTCATACTCTGAGTATTTTCTATTAAATTGAAATCATAGAATGGTTTGAAGGAATCCTAAAAGATCATCCAGTTCCAACTCCCTTGTTGGAGTTAAAGGGACACCTTACTATCCCAGGTTGCTCAGAGCCCAATCCAATCTGGCCTTTAACACATTCCAGCCAATCCACAAGCAAGTCTCCAACCCTGTGCCACTGGCACTGGATGCAGAGCTTATTTTCAGCATCACGGATCAGCCGATAAAATGGTCCCCCAGAGTTAAAACAGCACTTATGAGGCATAAATTAAACTTCAGTGCAGCCCTTACTCCGCATGCTTTCCTCCTTTTCCTCAATGGCAGTGATCCCTCCTCACAGCCATGCTCCATCTAATTCCTGTCTCCCACATTAAATTTCAGCAGACAATGACCAAGCCAATAATGAAATGCAAATCCATTAACTTCATGCAAGCCAAATTCTGGCTCAAAATTTTTATTTTTAGCTGCATTGTCAATCCCATGGAAAAGTATGCATTTGGACATAAGTCAAAACCCTTTAAGAATTCTTGACTACTCTGTATCAAGAGTTTTCAAACCTGGGGAAAGCAAAATCACCACAAGACATACTAACAGTGCCATTAGAAACCAACTTTATTGTTGCAGTTTGAAATTATTTACACAATATAAATCTCTTTGAAAGGTACATTACTTCATTTAATCAGTGGTAGAAGGCCTTAGAATAGTTTCAATCACATTTAGCTCAAAAGAAATACAATTCACTCCAATGAATAAATGATGCACCTAAATACCACAACATACAAGAGGCAGGGGGACTCTTGGGGGATGACAGTGCTAGATGACAAAGGCTCTTTCATAAATTGAGCTTAGTTTACTCACAGGACACAAGTGGACTTGTGTTTAAAAGAATATCGAAAATTCCGCAGTAATGAAGAAAATTACACAAAATGGAATATATTCCTAATATGCTGTGGCCCTGTGTCTGCACGTGTTCAAAGGGTTTTAGTGAAGAGGCTTAGAACCAATGGCTCTAACTTGAAGTCACACCTTAGAAAGACGGGATACATTCTCCGTGCTGAGACTATTCAAAGCACTTGTGTACAAAGCAGCAGCATGAACTACCACACTGTGATACAAAATGGTAAATGGAAACTTGCTACAAAAAAAAACCCCAACCAAACAAAAACTTTCACACACTGAAGACAGGACACTTATTTTCTGATAACACTTAAGAATTACTACTACCAAAAATTTAGAAACATACTTCTTCTCTATTTCATGCTATATTTTATCCATTTTATACGATATTTTTCACATTTCTCTTCCAAGGTCTCTTTTATCTTGCATTTTGCATGGGTCTCTACATGGGGGAAAAAAGCCCAAACCACTTAATAGAGGAAAAACATGCCACAAAAATAGGCTGGTGCAGGACCTGAAGTTATTTCAGCATTTAAAGTCAAAGTTTGCTTGCTAGATTTCAAGTAACTTGCTTTCCTTCCCTTTTCACTTCCATGAAGCTTCCCCCTGTATCATCTCTCTATAAACATCAAATCAAAGATATTTGGGAAATCCATTAACTAAATTCCACACTACAGGGAAATTGTGATAGCAGCTTGACAACTTTAGAAGGCTGCAGAAACAGATTGTGAAATCTTGAACCAAAAGTTCGGTCCTCTGCTGAAGTCTGGCCATCTAAGATCCCAGTGGTCTTCAGGGCCATCCCAGTCAAGTTTCCTGACATTTCCCAAAAGTAATAAAACCCTTTAGGAAATAATTCGGTGCAGAGCACCATCCACACTATTAAATACACAGAAGAGCCCAAAACAGAATGCCTTGCAAACTAATCAGCTACAAAGGTGATTCCTTTTTTATAAATGACTTTTCGAACAGTCTCTTCCCTCTCTCCCCAGGTTTACTGGCTTCCTAATTACGTGATCTCTACAGATCAGACCAACTGTTAAAAGTCAGTTAAAAAAATCAAACAATGCCTTTTCCAGTGTCTCAGCACTTCATTTGGATGGAGCACCTCCTTACAACCAGCCTGTGCAAACATTTCACACATCTCCCTTCCCGCTGAAGGTCTCTAAGCCACAAAGTCTGGTTTAATTCAACACATTCCACCTGGAATGGTGTCATTTCTCACTGTTGAGAGCCCCTTTCCTAAAAATCCTATGTTTGGCTAATAGAACATCTACCCTGCACAAGCTCAAAAGTCTTGGTTTTTCCTGTCTTTCACAGCTATTGAAAACAATCAGTTTGCTGCTCACAGTCATAAAAAGGGAAGAAAAATCATCTGCAAGGCTGCTCCACATCAGCCTTGCATTTCCCTGGAGGTCTGAAAAAAATGCTTTCTGCTCCACTACGGTGATTACAACCTGCTTGGTGTGGAAGATGACAGTGATAGTTGCCAAGTGCCACAGTTTAGCAATCTTACAACACAACAAATAACAAAACACATGAAAACAAGAAACACACAACCACCTAAAACACAGACACGTGAGACACGGTCAGCCTGCTCTGCCAACTACAAGGACTGCCCCAAACAAGAGATTATAGCGTCACTGCGGTTTAGAACAAAGTTTTATTTAACCAAAAGGTTACCCAGTTTTAAGATTTCTTTTGGTATGACTAACAAAAGAGTATTTGTAAGCTTCTGTTACCTACTAAAGGCTTTAAAAAAATCAACTTCATTCTGCTTTATACTTCGCTCTTGTCCTTAAACCATGAAAGTAAACAAGCATATTCAATACCTTGCTACAGCAAAAACTTGAGCTTCCAAGTGAGAGATTTCCTTTTACTTACATTTACCAAGCCCATCCCTCCTCTTGACTAGTACTTCTTAGATAAACTCACTTCCCAGGACCTTTGTAACCTCAAGTGTCATCACAGGTAAGGCTGAGAGGTTGTACAAACTGCATCAAGATCAATTTGTCAGATGGAGAACAAGATTTGCAAACCAGAATTTTCCAGCCGAGGTATTAAACACACCAGTGAGAAGAATAAACTAACAGCTTGAAGGACACAATGGAGTTCATAACAGACAATGAAAGGCAACAGTGATGAAACACAGGGATAAAACTAACCTTCATTATGTCTGTGTTTCCAAGGTTCAAGGCCTCTTCAGAAACGGACTCTTTACACAAAAAAAAAATCTGATGAGAAGTCATGTACTGACAAAGCAGAATGTAATTTCAGTCCAAAAGGAAATAGTGATGGGCCAAGTTTGGAAAGGAAGATTTTAGATTCATATTTATGCTAAAAGAAGCAGGGTTGTGGGCACAAGGACGAGGGGGAGGGAATCACACACAGGGAAAGTATCTCAGCTATAAGTTTTAAATACTCTAAAGAAGTACCAATAGTTCTAGCGTTGAGGTAAATTAATTGACAGAACTATATGAGTGATTTGGGCATCCAATATAATCATTTATATGTTAGCAACGAATCCTATTAGAAGGCTATATCCACCAAAAGCATTTCAGGGATTCCTATCACAGCTACCTCGATCAGTGTCCCCATGGGAGCACAGACTTCAGGAGTGCTTCAATCCAACACCCCAAGTTTAGAAGTCAACAGCATTCAAGAATGTATAGGAAATTTTTGGAAGTTTAAATAAACAATTTTAACAGCTTTCCCTATCCCACTGGTACTGCATATACCTCTGACACATGGTTTGCCCTATTATTAGAACAGATTTTTCCCTTCATGTAAGTACTGTATAAATCTCTTTATTCCCAGAATCACTCTCGAGAGCAAGATTTCAGAAAAGCTAATGGGGGAAAAAAAGACACTGGGTGTCCAAGGCTATAAATGGATATCTTAAGATGAAAGTATTATGCTCCATTATAAATCAATTTAACAAAAGAAGTCCACACACAGAGTTAGATTTCTTCTTTACATCAAGATTTCTACAAAATAGGAGAGAATACAATGCAATACACAAGTCCATAAATGCAAGATAGAGTACAATTCACACTAATTTACAAATGGTTATTTACACTGTTGTATATACATGTACAGTCAGACCTGGTTAATGCAAATTTCACATGTCCTTTTAAAAAGTAAATCAACAAGTATCAACGAAGGTATTTAAAATTATGTGACAGGAGACTAGTGACCATTCAAAAATCTTTACTGCTTGGGTGACCTACGAAATTAGGCCTGGATTAACCAGATCTGACTGCAGAAATGAGAAGGAAAAAAAATCACACTATTCTGCTTTACAAAAGCAACCAGGCCACTACAGTCTATTGACTTGATGCTATTTCTGCAAGAAAGCCCAGATTAATAATCCTCTTTATATTTACAATATAGCTTTAACTACAGCAAGAATTATTAATTTTGGCATTCATGCCCTTAGCTTAACAAAGGCAACAGAGTATCTTCTTGGCAAGTCACAGTCAAAACTACTACAGGATGTTTCTAGAGCTCAGTCATTTTTTGTCCTACTTCAAATATCTTCATGCTGCTATTACAGAGACCGAGATAAATTAAGTGAAACAAGTACATGTTCTCTAGTACCTAACTTACATTCAGAATGTCCTGTATTCACAGTTTCAAACTACCTTATCATCTGCAATGCAAATTACTACTTCCAACTTAATCCATCTGTAGATACCCTCACGAAATGAGGATATCCGAGTGCCACTGGCTCAAACGGATGTGGAACAAGGCTCAAGGTAACTGGCATTTCATTTTGGGCGATGTTTTACAGTATTTCCCCAGAGCTGATCACAAATGGATTTAACCTGTGCTTCTCTTGAGAGAAAGCTGATGCAGAGCAGTGTTGAAGTGTCTGAAGTGAATTCCAACGTGCAAACTTAAAGCCTTGACCAGTACTGCAAAGTCAACCACTGTAACCTGTGACAGTCCTTGTGCTCCTTCAAAGTGGCTCAGGGAAAGCTTGGACTATTTGCTACCTGCTTCAAAGTGCTTTTACAGGATTCACTCCACAAAGATGAGATTGAGCTGCACTCAGGAAAAGCTTTGGTTCTGCGGAAGCGAGCTTCCACTCCTGCAGTTATTGCTACTTGAGCTATACAAACAAAAATAGTACTGACAAAAATTACAGTAACTCCAAACCTAAGAAGTACTGGTACCTGAAAAGGGAATGTGTTTTGCCAGCCATTGGGAAACTTAGGATCTGTCAAGTGTTGGATTTCCCAAGACCAAATGAACTTCACAGTTGTCTTTCAAAATATTTCATAAATACAAAGCAACACCGTCAGAAATAAAGCCACTGCTTGGGAGAAAATAGAGAGAACTAACAAAGAGTTCAAAAATCTTTAGCAATCTTAGTTCCAAGGAGATCTTGCTGAACTTAAAGGAAATACAAGACAGCAGGGTATTATTCATCAAATGTCAATAAAGTCTATAGGGAGACAGTACAGAAGATAAAGGTCTTCAGTGCCTTCATGAGCTCTAGCAACATCCTTGATAACTGCTACAAAGTAAATTATAAATGTCTACTTAAGCTATTTATTTCAAATCAAAGAGTTTGTCCAGTATAGTAGCCTCCAGCTAATGAAAATGGTTACCTCATTTTAACACCCTCCCTTTCAGAGTTAAAGCCTCTTTTCCACACAAACTTAAGCATTGTTCCATTAGGTAAACTTTTCAGTTAGCATTTTGTAATCCAGACCATTCTTGGTATAACACCTTTAAGAAATAAAGTGTGTGTGATGATCAAAGCCTCATTGCTCAAATCACTCATTGCTCTTCCATGCTGTCCTTCAAACTGGAGGCTTTGAAAAGCAATTTGCTGGCAGGAAAAAAAAAAAAAAAAGACACACAGGACATACCAGAATCTGCACACCTATACG
>WBMY01010596.1:400805-425648 GCA_013397315.1 Donacobius atricapilla | reverse complement strand
GACCAAATGAACTTCACAGTTGTCTTTCAAAATATTTCATAAATACAAAGCAACACCGTCAGAAATAAAGCCACTGCTTGGGAGAAAATAGAGAGAACTAACAAAGAGTTCAAAAATCTTTAGCAATCTTAGTTCCAAGGAGATCTTGCTGAACTTAAAGGAAATACAAGACAGCAGGGTATTATTCATCAAATGTCAATAAAGTCTATAGGGAGACAGTACAGAAGATAAAGGTCTTCAGTGCCTTCATGAGCTCTAGCAACATCCTTGATAACTGCTACAAAGTAAATTATAAATGTCTACTTAAGCTATTTATTTCAAATCAAAGAGTTTGTCCAGTATAGTAGCCTCCAGCTAATGAAAATGGTTACCTCATTTTAAGTTACAAAAAAAAAAAAACCCAGTTCTCCCACTTGTATAAAGATTTTTAAGGTTTTGACTGAATAAAAATAAAATGGAAACATTCAGAGATTAATATAAACAAGAGGAAAGAACAAACCCTAAACTGTGCTTTTGTAAAACAACAGAATACCATTGGAAATGGTCTTTATTGGTGAAGATTTTTCATTCACACGAATTTTCTTTGTCCTGAATCACTCCAAGCTTTTGAAAAGCACACATGTATGTAGGTGTGTACCTACTATACACACATACAGACACTGCCATGTGCCATAAAGCAATTTTGAATAAATATCTTTGCTGGAGTCTGTACAACAGACTCCCCATGTAAGTTTGTGTTTGCATGTGCTCTTGCACATGCACAGACTTTGTACATGTGGGCACTTATGTGACCAAAGTGCAAAGTTTTTCAGAGTATCATCAGAGTCAAGTTCACACCCGCCTAGCCCCAAACTGCACTTTTGGGCTTGAGTTTCCTGCTGTGGGTTCCTTCCCACCTCCTGCCCCCCAGTCCCACCCTACCTTTCAGAGTTAAAGCCTCTTTTCCACACAAACTTAAGCATTGTTCCATTAGGTAAACTTTTCAGTTAGCATTTTGTAATCCAGACCATTCTTGGTATAACACCTTTAAGAAATAAAGTGTGTGTGATGATCAAAGCCTCATTGCTCAAATCACTCATTGCTCTTCCATGCTGTCCTTCAAACTGGAGGCTTTGAAAAGCAATTTGCTGGCAGGAAAAAAAAAAAAAAAGAACCACCAGACATACCAGAATCTGCACAACTATAGGACCAGGCATTTAAGACTTAAGAGAGTCCAAGGTTAGAAGGCGACAAAGCAGAAAGTTGTCATCCGTACAGGAATTGTAAACCTCTGTCCTGCTCCCCAGGATCTCTGCTCTCCCACCTCTGGTCCAACAGTCCATTCTGCAATCAGAGCACAACAGATACAGACACCAGAACAGTGCTCAATTCTAGAATCAAGTTTCAAAAAGGTAGAGAGATTTGGAATAGTGGTCTTTTGATTTTAAGAGCACACTTAAAAAACAAGCAGCTTTCCCACAGAAGTTAGGGATGGCAGGTTGTCCACCTAACACCAGTGACTGGTACAATATCCTCAGAGAATCTTGTGGTCACAGAACTTGAACGTTTCTGCAGCTTAATAAGATGAAAAAAAATCAAAATGTTATTTATCATTTCAACAAGCTGCTTGATTCTTGTGCAAAAGTAAAGTACCATCATATGGAAAGCTACCTTTAAAATAAAAAAGGGGGGAAAAAAATAAAGATCATCCTAACCGTTCTCCCTAGCTACACCACACTAGAGATCTCACAAGTCTATTGTCACTCCTTTTGCTCGTAGGCCCCTAAAAGAAGAATTGTTTCTGACATGTCTTCTTTAGCCAAGTGAATGCAACTTCAATAAAATAAGTTGTTAAATGAATCCTTTGGAACAATTTCACTGTCTGCACCCAACTTTAACAAACTGATGAAAGCAGCAATGGATCATGTTAAACGTATAATAAATAATTCACATACAACATATGTTAAATTACAAAGGAGGATTAAATTGCCATTTCTACAACTTTTTATAGATTTAGCAAGTTTCTAATCCGTTTTATATCAACAGCAGTACGTATGTTCTTCATAATAAATTTAACATTGAAGGACTGTCTAGAGGCATTATTTATAAAGCAAGAACCACCAAGTGAGCATTACAGCACTTCAACAAATGTTTAGCTTTTTTCCAGTATCTGTTCTCAGAAAAGATTCAGGGGTTCTCTATCCACTTGGTAAGAGTCCTCCTCTTCATTACTCAGGAAGAGTTAACGTCATGACCTCCAGTTTCATTTTGAAATACTGGTTAAACCGAACAATTGCATACCTGGTCAAAGGGAGAGACATTCCAGGTTAGGAACAGCTAACTCTTCAAATGACAACAGCCAGGCTAAGTAGGACTAGTCAAAATTCCACTAACCCCAGCACCCCATTTCCAAAATTGACTTTTAGCAGCTGCCAAAGGAAGAAATTAGGAACAGAGCAATGATATTATAGTACTTCACCACCACCACCCCAATCCCAGCTTGCAGAAGAGATGCTGCTCCAGGATTATCATGATGCTTTGAGTATTCATGTTTATCAGGTTCTGTGCTGCGTAGGGGTGCAGTTCTGAGCCTCATATTAGGTGTTAGTCAGCTCTCTTTACAGAGTAGGGAGACAGAACAAATCCTTTTCCTGCTGAAGACTAAGGACAAGGGTTACAAGTTTTCAGGCCCAAAAGCATAAACAACCAGGGACTGAAGAGAGAAACAAGAAGGATGAGGCTTCACAATCTAAAGCTGTAATTGTACAATTAAACCCCAATATGCAAATGGACCAAAACTCATAAAAGTGTAAGATCTTGTGACTGGTAGTGCATTTTGTGACCATTTTGGGCCCACCCAGGTATAGCCCTGCCAGGCTCTTGTGCTGCTCAAGGTGTATCCTTAAAGGCCTTTCAATAAATACCTACTTTATTCTCTTAGCTCTGTCTAATCTCTGTTCCAGGCCAGCTTTCCCAAGGCATCAATCAAAGGTAGTGATTCAGTGTTTAATTGTTCTTAATGGACTACAATGCCACAGAAGTTCAGTCTTGATAATAAAACAAACGTGTCAAAGCCGACAAGTTTGGGGGGTTTATCACTGGTGTTTTCACTCCATCTAGTGGTGACTGCCAGGTCCTGCGGCCTGAGAGAATTAGGAATCCACACTGGTCTTACTCACAAAAATGACATAATTAAGTCCAGTAAACTGGCTTAGTCAGTGCAAAAAACTTCTGAAGAGGGACCTTTTGCCAGGTGGTACAAAGATTCTTTAAAACAAGAATAGCAACTTCCAGGATCAACACTCCATGCAGTAAATAATCAAGCTCTTTTGTACTATACCTTTGATTCTCACTGTTGGAAATGTAGGTCTTGCATCTGGCAGCACACCTTACTGACCACCTAGGCTTTTATGCCTTTGTCTCCCGAGCAAAGAAACACTTAATACCCAAAAAATTATGTTCCTTGCCTTGTAAACCATGTGTTTCAGCCCAGGGGTACATAATTTAGAGGACTTTCAGCAACAAGAACTACTGACAGACACCTTTTACTGCCCTGTTTTCCCTTAAAAATGAAGAATTTTTTTTGTATGATCACAGAGGTCAGATCTCAGTCTCTGATAGCTAAGGTGTTGGGATTTTATGGCCCTACAAATCCCTTACATCCTCTTGTATTCCATGATTGTACAGAGCAAGCACACTTACCCTAGAAAATCAAAATCAATGGTGGAATATTTGGCTTGAATTAGTGCCCACAATCCCCAAAAGAAGTGTGAAGCCTGAAAGAAAAAAAATTTAGCAGCAAAAAATTAAACTTATCTTAAATCTAACATGTAGACATATTCTCAGAGACGAAACTTCATCTATAAGAGAAAACTCAAAACCCAACCTTTTTGTAAAGTTACTTAATCTCTCTTTACCAAAAGGATTTATAAGCAATATTATAGAATAAATTACTCACAAGTGGATGAGGAAATCCATTGGAGTCTAACTCCCCATGTGCCATTTTCAACAGAAACAATGCTGTATTTATAATCTATGTCACCTATTAAGTAGATTGTTGAACAACTATATACACCATGCTAAAAAAATGCAGATATGTAACTACCACCTCTAGTGCTTCTAATTAAATTTTTATTACGCCACATATATTGAACTCCAGTGCAAACAGGAAACTCTTTTTGAATTTTTGATGACACCCTTAGACCTCTGTAATTACACTCACATTCACTGCTGACTTGAACAAACAGATATGCAATGCTTTAAGAAAACCTTTTAATTTATCAGCATTTACACAAATTTGTCATCTGCTCCAGACTTACTTCTGTTAGGAGTCCAGAGAAAAGTCTGGAGGCCTCTGCTCGTTTTCAGACTGAAAGTATGGATTGTATTGATGACATGACTGTTAATACACTTCAAAAGGAACATGTAATGGCCGTAAGTTTAACAGTGTCCTTGTGGAAGACATTTCTGGACAGCCAGGTTACAAGTGACAGACTGTGAACTTCAGTGACTGCTCATTTACTGAATTAACCCACTAATTAATCCATTAATTACCTAAATGGGTTCCTGAAGCTTACATGTAACACTTGAGCAGGAATTTAGTAGACATCCATGGACACACCTGAAAACACCTAATCTGTGTCCATGTGACTCTTGTACCTCTAGTTCAGATAACTTTGCCAGAGAGTTGCAGTTCATCATTTTACATCAACATCCATTAACTTTATGTCAAGTTTTCCCTTAACAAAGCTTCCCACATGAACTGACACAAGAGTCACACAGTGTTTGTCTATAGGAAGTCCTGACCTGTTCTCCAAACACAATTCTCATCCTCCTAAAAATTACTATGAGTATTGTTTAAAACTGACAAAACAGTGCTAGGTATTTTCTAACAGACCACCAGCCTGCTTAACTGCAGCTACAACTTTCCTAAATGATTGGGACAGTTGATTTTAACAGCGACAACTAACATTTTAAAAGAATAGCAGCACACAAGCCATTGTTTTTAAAGTTTGTTTAATAATAATCTTCTTGTTAACTATACTTGCTCACTGCAACCAGTAGCTTTTGCCAGAAAACTGAGGGTATTACAGTAACAGAGGAGTGCTTGAATTAGCAGGAAAGAGGACTAAAGTAAGGCCAAAGTGGCTACTTAAGCCTTATTCCTCCTACAAATAGATGGGAATGTTATTCTTCAGAAGAAGAAATACAAGCACTTATGCTGTAACACTTCCTGACACATCATCTGGGCAAAACAAGATCAGTAAGAGACTCTAGAGTGACCTATTTATCTGCAATAGAATAAATAAATAAAACCAAAATTCTAGTATAACAGAATGTTATCATCTTCTTTTTAAAAAAGGCTGTTACAGCTTGTAAGTCTTCATGAAGGACTACCTTGGTCTTCTGTCTTCTTACCATTACAAGGAAAAGTTCAACAAAGACCCACCATAAGCTGTGGCCAACTTAAACTTGCCAGACCAATAAAAAGTCACCAGAAATCCTCACTCAATGCTCATCTCCTTGTTTTCTGACTATGCAGTGCCTCCTTCACTAGGAATATTCTACAGAGAATATTTAATATGCAACAGAGAAGCAAGTTTCCATAGAACAGCCAAGTTTTATTTCTTGTGGAAGTTTTCTTGATATGCCACAACACTCAAATTCAAGAAAATTGCAACATTTGTTATGAGAGTAGCAGGTTTCTCTGCATCATTTAAAATAATCTAATCAAGTGTTTGTTACTTACCAGTGCAAACTGATTGACTTGGACATACAGAACTTCAACTTCTTTTTCACTGACTTCTGTGCCAAATCCTTTATATTCTTTGTAGGCCTCAAGGTAAGATCTCAGCCACTGCTCCTGTAATTGTCTGTTAGGATAAAGGCTGTAGTCTACTTCGTTGACTCCTAGGAAAAAGAAAAGAAGATTATTAGAATAAAAAGACCATTAAAAACGCTTCAGTACTATCATTAGTAATCCATCAGTGTACCCCTTCCCAGCCCAAAACACAGGCACAGACTGATATGGAGAAATAACCACATTTTTACTTTCCACATTTTACTTTTACTGACCTTATAAATTACATGTTGCCAAGAATTCCCCACACACAAATCAGTGTTCCACATTACTAATTTATGTGTTCAGACAGACAGTCTGCTTGTACGTAGGGATTCAACACCTCAGGCTTTGAGAAATAGCTTAAGAAAAGGTATTTGCTTTATGAAACAAAAGCCCTCACAAATAGATCAAACATTATGTATTTTGTAGGAAAAGAGAATTGTATGTCCCAATATCCCAAGTCAAATCCAGATGCATATCCAGTTATTACTAAGCTCATGTTTGGAGGAAACTTATTATGAGTCTGCTTCTCTCCTCCACAGGGCATTGGTAGAATGAGGAGTCCATAACCCATTTTATCCTGTTTTTCTTCCTATACTGGAGGTGCTTAATCACGGGCTATAGGGAGCCTGCCAGGATCCCCAAACCTGGATCACAGTTCACTTCCATTATCACTCCCAATAAATTGGGGAATTCTCATTAATTCTTATGTTATGAACATCGCAATCCCCTAGCACCTAAACTCTTTTGTGTGCTAGATCCACATAAATTTAGCTTAAAAAAATAATTCAGATTTTTACTGGATAGATAGAGAATAGAAGTGAAGCACAACTGTTCTTCAGAGGCGAAAAAATGTATTCACACATTTATTCTACTTACTGATGGAGTTAGATTTCAGAAGTATAAGATAAAAAAACAAGCTTTCAAAAATTATTCTGTAAAAGAATTTAGCTTGCTTTCCAAATTTTTAAATTACCAAGCACACACTCTGATTTTTAAGTAATCTAAACATTGTTTGTGAAGCAACTGGTAGATTAAGGCTCCTCACCACTTCTTTCCACCTACTCTAATCATTTCGTAGGTTTTCCCTGCTGACCTATGCTCTGAAATAATGCAGCATACACTTGAGGTCATTTCTCCCTTATGGAGTAAGTGGAATGGGCATTCACCGTAAAAAAATTAGTTAATAAAATAATCTAAAAACACCTTATCCCTAAAATCCCACTTTTTTTCTATGACATAGCCCTTACTTCTCATTTTAGGATAGGCCAAGTTCTTAGTGCATACATTCAAAACCACCAAAAAAGATATAATCCTTCCTTTTGGCACTGTGGAATCACACAGAATATTGTCAATGCATACACCTCTAGTGTGATATCCACAGTATTTCACTACAGTGGGCTGGATCTGCGGTGTCACTTCACAGGACAGGGTGAAAGCTGTGTGTTCTGAACTCATCTCATTCTATCAGAGCCTGGGACACGATGTTTCCATTTCTGGGTTAGAAAACCTGCAAAGGAAGGGCACAACTGGCCTGCAAAATGAGACATCAGCACATTCTGACCCCGTGAGGTGACAGTTGTAAGCGTGGAACTAGATACACAAACAAAAGAGAACGTGCAAGAATGTGGTTGTTGGGGTTTTTTGGTAAAACCAGTCAACTCTTACCTCACAACTCCAATCCTCACCTGCAAACTCATTGAAGTGATTTCCAATGTCATAGGCCAGGTAGTTGTACCCAGAGTACTCATAGTCTATGAACTGCACATCGCCTATGAGAGACAACAGCAGCGACATTAGAGCCCAGACCAAACCAAGTAACAGCCCTAACCCTTTGCGTCCTTTGAAGACTTCTGGGGAAAACAAACCACAAACACATCTTGTAACCCAGTTGTGTGCACTCAGACATTCCAGGGTAAGGCTGTGACTTCCATGATATGAGATATTTAAGGGTAAATATTCATTCAGGAAGCTCTTCAATTTAGAGCTTACAAGTCTCTCTGCTTCAAGTCTGAGAAGGAGAATTTCAATTTTAATTTCTACCACATGAGGGCCTCCCTTACTCTCAAATTGAGATGAGCAGTAGCATATTCTTTATTTAAACTTTATGTAGAAATAGCAGATCAATTTCTCCCTGACTTAAAAAATAACAGTCCTGTTTATTCTCACACAAATGTGCACCCACAGTGGACTAACACACTGCAACCTGCTGATACCTCCTGCTTCCTCAACCACTCTTAAAAAGCAAGATTATTCTTCATTGTTGCTTTTTTAAGATGGATTCAACTAGTCTCAAGAAACCATCAGACAATCATAAGGTCCCCAAAGCTATCGGACTATGTGGAATTGTTTAAACAAGGGCTGATGAAGCAGCAAAACACAGCCCCAAACGTTTCCAAATTATGTTTACCTGCAGTGAGCCTGGGGAAAATGCAGTGAAGCTGCTCAGGAATGTCTACAGTACATAAAATAGTCAAAATGTAAATGAGATGGATTAGGTAAAACTAGAGCTCTCATATTTTAAGAGAAAGCAGTGAAATTACTAAAAAAAAAAATCAGAAAATGAAGCAATGAGGTAACATGATTTGTGTTTGCACTAGAACATTAAAAATTAAAACCTTACATTTCTCACTGCTACACTGAAATGAGTCATTTTCACCATTGCACCCTTCTCATTCTCTATACTACTATTTTTTATTACTATCTGCATTGTTGAATTAACAAAAATATTCATTCTATTATAATGAAAAATCTCTTTAAAGACTTAAAGCTCTAGGCTACGAAAAAAATCAAGAACAATGTTAAAATTAAGTACATTATGTATGTAATTTCCTGGATTTTAAGTGCCTACTACACTGCCTCCTTAAGTTTTAGGAATATTGTACACCTCAAATAAAATAATTTCACCAATGCCCTGACCAAGTTAGCACAGAAGAAGTTTGTTAGAAATGTTCTTTTCTATGCAGTTCATATTAGCCCTTCTCGAACTACAAACACAATTATGTTTTGCAGATGGACAAATCTTTCTGTCCAAGCACTTAAAATGGAAATTGAACTCTACAAATATAATCACATATAATAATATAATAATCACATAGTGACAAATCCTCCAAGTCTGAGTTCACCCTTACTTCCTCTGAAAGAGGCTTGCTTACCAAGGTTATGATGTTGAATCTTTTAGGTTCTAACAAACCAACAGCCCTGCAAAAATTGGCAAGTTCCTTCCAGGAAATTCTGTTGACAGTGGAAAAATTGAAGTTCTCCAGAGCTTTGAAGCAGCAAATCTTACAGCAGCTGCAAGCAAGATCTTATTGTCACAGATGAACTTCTGCCACTGCCTGACTGGCAAAGTCAGCACAGACTTGCTCTTCCCACAGGTTCTCCAGTGCTGCTTTTCAAAACAGACACCCCTTAAGTTGGAAGCCAGTTAAAATCCCAACCCTGGCTAACATTCTGCTACACAACTGATCTCCTCAACCCCTTCTGCACCCCAAACATTTAATATTGCTTGTATTAAGAGATTTTTTTTTTTCCTTCTTCACATAAAATCCAAACACATCAGGTAAAAATCTGCTAGTAAAATATGGACATAAATACTTTAAATTTTTCATGTGCAGATTTCACCGAGAACATCCCCATGTGCCATCACGGATTTTTAATTACAGCTGACGCTTAAAAACCTACTTCCAGATATAAAGAATATTACAGACAAGCAGAAGTTGAAGCTCACAAGATACGGATGGGGCTGTTACTGGGTGCTGTCCTGACAAAGCAGGAACAAGGGCATATCCAGCCCTTGGGTAGCAGAGGGAGAAAATCTGGCAAACTCCCATTTGATAAAGATGCAAGTTCAGAGCAAAAAAAACTTTGCATTTATACAGATCCATTTCAGACTCATACTACTGTGAAACTCAACCTTTCAAGTTAATTTTTATACAAAGGCTCAAACCGAAGATGCACAGTTCATCCTGAACTTGTGCAGGAAATTGTTGCTTCCTGTAGAACTGAAAGCAACGACTTTGAAGTTGCTGCTTCAAAAACGTGCAATGTATATGTACTTATATGTACAAATATATACATCTACCCTGCTTTAGAAAAAAAGCAGAAGTTTGCAGTCATTGTTTAAATAATCATTGGATTAGAAGTTGCTTTTAAGATTTACTGCAGCTCATATGAGAAAGCCACTCCCAAAAGCTAGGGCTTACACTACCGGGTGAGCAGGCAGCTGTTGTTTCAAGGTTTCTAGAAGGTATCCAACAAATTGTACAGCCCATCAATATCCCTGAGAGCAGGCAGACCAACAAGAGACATTGGTCTGAGTGTATCTGTGCTTTATTGAAATGAAAAAATTTAAAACCAAGCTGTGCCATCTCTCTGGAGAAGCTCCTGCTATTGACAGGAATAGATACATCAAGGGTGGAATATTTCCAGTTGAAACACATTTCTTTTTTCCAGGCATTTCCGAGGGCAGACAATATGCAACATATCCCACAGAAACCACAGAAAGATAGAGAATGGAATTCATTGCGTTCCATATCCCAGAAATCCACTTTTAAATAGATCAAGCAATAATCAACAAAGCATCTGCGAGATCTCCTCAGGGTTCTGTCAGGTAGGAGGGTGAAGATGCCTCTTTTTCCAGCTGTTTTTCCTTTCTAATGCTTTAATAGGGAAAGCACTTCCCCTGTCCAAGTCTTGGCTGCAGTTCCCACAGCTGAATGATGTATCCTGAGTTCTGGCCCATCCTGCTCAGCAGGGGAGCCACTGAGCCCCTAGAAAACAGCTTCAAAGACAAGGATCTGTGCTAGGAACATACTTGAAAATTCACAAACAGGTCACCCACCCAAAGGATAATTTTAGCTATAAATACCCAAAAGAGCACTACAAAACAAAACGGGGTTTTAGATCAAAATCAGAAGCCTTAAAAATACCTCAGTCTTCAGAAGCACTGAGCACCCACAGACTCCTAGCAAAGATCACAGAAAACATTGAGTAGGTAGAGGGAATAAACAGAACAAAGTTATCCATCTACCTACACACAACTCCCAGCCAACTGATTTTCATATATGCAAAAAAAAGCACACAGAAACAGAAAGAAGAATTTTGATACTTGATCTGGATGAAGAGCATGTATTTGAATACTCTTTAAAATATCAGCTAGTTTTGGAAATTCCCAGGTCACGCTGGGAAAAAAAAAAAAAAACCCAAACAAATTTAGCAGCATCAGAACACAGGGTCTATAAATAAGCAGTAGCAAGTTTCAAGAATATTTTTGAGTATTCTTGATGTCAAAACTGCAATAAAAAGCAATGTGAAGTGCTGAACTATATCCTTCAAAGGGTAGGTGACAGTGATAATTAGAAGTTACGTAAAGTAACACTTGCAGATTTTCATATCCTGAGTACTGAGAATGGACGTTAACAAAACAGCAAGAGGCAGAGTTCTCTCAGCCACAGCAGGAACAAATTCAAGTCAGATGAGTGGAACTCCATTAAATGAAGTTAACACTCAACATGCTCTTCCAGGCTCATAAATAAGGACAGGAGACTGATTTTCTTCTTAAAAGCAGTATGTGGCATGACTACAATTTTTCTTTCAAGTCTGAAAACTTAATGTGAACTTAATGCAGAGGACAAGTCTAAGACAAAGCTCAGGAACAAGCCATAATTATTCATACTGCATTGGACACAAGTCCTAATTTTTCCTGATAGTTTGTAGCTTAAACACACACCCACACATCCCCCCTGACTAGTAATGTGCAAATTAAGCATTCAAAAACAAAACGAGGAATACAGTGTAACTAAAACAAATAAATTAGGTTTTCTTTGGGCCAGCTTCTGTAAAGCCAGATAATACTACCAGTTTTGTACAAATTTTACTGAGGAATAAAGAAATAATAAGGTAGTTAATCTAGAAAATCAATTCTCTCTTGTTTGGAGTCGCCAAGGACCCACAGAAGCTTTTTTGGATGGCAGAGTGAATTTAATCAGTATTGCATTCACCAAAGCTGTCAACTACCTTTAGACAATTTGATGCCATTCCTAGTGAAGCTTATCTTTAAAAAGATTGTATTTTGCGCTCTTACAATATTATTTTTATACCAAGAAAAGCATTTGCTCTGCTAAACACAATTCTGGTTATACATATTGCTTTACAGTTAAAGCTGAGCTTCCTGTTTATGCTCTGCAAAAAGTGTGCCGTAAAAAAGTTTTCAAATGACAAACATCCTTTCTACAGATAGCATTGAGGTTTCGTTACTATGAAAATGGTCCCCGCTGTACCCAGATTGCACAAGTTTCACAACACAGTCCATGTACAATAGTCAAACATCAGTTTAATAATGTATTTACTTCATTTCCCAAAGGGTTTCCCCAGCAGTTTACAGCTTGCTTGAAGCCTAAATAATTTACAAACTGCCCTCCTCCCCAGCCAGTCTCCAAAATCTGAACACTCACACACTTGTTACTGCAGGACTGCTCACAAGTGAGGCACTACTGGCATTGTTTTTTCCTCCACTCTGTTTACAAAAAGAAAAGCACACAGCATTTGTTTTTCAATTAGAAGCTTCAGGCTTATCAAGCATAAGAGTGAAGCTTTTAAAGGAATTACTCAGATTTTTTTTTTTTCTTTTTGTTGCATGGTTCTACTATGAAAAGCGACTACAAAAATTACTTCTACCTCAGTGGGTTTGCTCTGGAGTGCTAAAACTCAAGGTAATTTTGGCACTAAAAAAATCCCACGTGGTAAAAAGAGATTTATTTTTGGTACTACATTATCACAACTCCAAGTGTGTAAGACCACAAGTCTAGTCTTATGTACACCTTTCGTGCTTTCCCCCCTTTCTCTTTTTAAGCAGAACTATAGTCCATCATTGAAACTCAGTAAAACCACTTAACCTTGGTACTGAATTTATAGAATTAAAATTTATGTTAATAGCATTGTTAGGGTGCATATACACATTTAGGGAGATATAACTAAAAGTACTAGCAATTCCCTCCAAAGGTGGTATTACTCAAGACAGAAACTTGCATGCAAATCACCAGAAGAGTTTATTTCCTCAATTCACATGGTGATGCAGAAACGATGCAGAATTCACATACAACGCAGAAATGTGTTAGCACATACAGCCAATTTTCATACTAGAACCAGCACCAGCTTGGCTTTGCTTTTCTTTTCCTTTTAGTAGCTAAGGAACATAACTTACATACCAACAATCTTACTCAACTGGCACAAAAATATGCAGCTATGAGAAGGAATGCGTCATCCTCATTTCAAAAGCAAACCTCAAGCTGATTAGTCACATTTAGCTGAGCTCAGGTATTTGGAATGGGAGGAAAACTGTATTTTTACTGCACAATGGCCATTTTAGTGTCAAAAGATTGCCTTGTTTGTTTTAATACCTGATTGACTCACTTAGTAACCGAACCCCAAACCACTAAAATCAATAAGCTGTGGGTTTATATGGAAGCTTTAACGGATCTTAATAACATGAACTATGAGTTAGATTTATGGTAATAGAAACAAAAAAGTAATTCAGTTTTGCCAAGACGTGTGCTGCCTACAACTGTTTAAACAAAGCATCTATTCACAAAAGAAATCTTTTAAGATGTCTGTGTACCTCATGCAGAAAACAAATTGAGCTGCTGAATGTAGCAGTTAATATCATTAAGATAGTTCTCATTGAAAGGGTATTCCTCACAATCGCAAACCAGAACAAAACATTACAGGAGACAATTTTCGTGTTATTTTCTATACTTGCATGATTTTCTTTTCTTCCTAAAAGCTTTATACAACCAGAATAGAATTAACATTCAGTTACATAACTTTGAAGCCCAGGCATACAGGCAAGCTGGGGATTAACAAATTCATGAGTTCATTAAAGAAAAGCAAGGAACACTGATTTTCTTCCTCTACACAGCAGCATACAGATGAGAATTAGCTAATTAAGGAACTTAGTATTTGCACAGGTATCACTACCACTACACTGGCTCTTAAAAGCTCACTTCAACAAGTGAGTAAAACAACACCACTGGTGCAGCACCTGCAATTCCAGCACAGATAAAGCCACTCACTACTCACTGTTTAGTTCAACACCTACCTCTTTTCTTGTTGTAAATAATATTCTTACACAACAGGTCGTTGTGACAGAGCACCACTGGCGATCCTAAATTTGACAGTCTTTCTTTCATCCAGGCCATCTCTTCCTGAAGAACTTGGGGACTTGGGATGTCACTTAAGAACCTTTTTGGGTATAAGGAAAATAAATAGAGTTAACATTTAGTACTCGTGTTTCACATCAAGCATTTGTAATGAAGTATTTCTCTCTACATTCTTCCTGCAGATAGTTCAACAGACCCTCTCCCAAATCAGGGCATTCTTTGCCAAGGCACATCAGCAGCCAAATTCTGACAATCATTTTCTATCTGTCCTCCTCAGAAAACAATTTTCTGAACATTATCTGTGCTGTAAACACAAGAGCAGCCCAAAAATCAGGAGCAGAATATGCATACATTCCCACACATTTTAAAGGTGCAAAGATTAAAAGAATTATGGCAGGAATTTCATTCACGTTTTGCTGCCATTACAGCACTTCCTCCAAGAAGAATACACAACAGTATCAGGTACTATATGTATCTGTACTGAGGAAATTAACACTAATTTTTGGTCTGGTCACAGTGTACACTTAAATAGCCATTTTGTCCTCTACATTTTCAGTTACCTACTCATGTTCACTCACTTTTCTTAAGAATTTGATGCTATAAAAGAAAAACAATTTTGCTACAGCATTCTTTAATTACAATGCAGCAAGAAGGGCATCCATGATTTCAAAGCCATGTGAAGAATATTTTTAGGGTGGAGGCTGCTTTCTGAGCCATACAAAGTCTGATGATACCGTACAAACACAAATTCCAGCAGAAGGAATGTGAAGTCTAGAAAGAACAAGATGAAATACCCACCTTTTATTTACTTCCTCATCTGCAAATTCTGTGGGTATGAGAGAGAAGTATTTCCCCATTTTCAGCCACAGATTGGATTTAGGGATCCATCCATTGTGTGCATGAATAGTATGGATTTTAGCAAGCTGCCTAGCAATGAGTCTAAAAAAAAAATAAAATTAAATTAATGTTCTATCTAGCTGAAAAATTCCAAAAAATACAGCTCAGGAATTCAAAGAAGGTTTAAACCTTCTTTAAAGAGCAGCACAGCCACAGGGCAGCACATTTCAAGACTCAAAAGTTCATTAGGATCATTACTTGTGGGAAGGATTGGAGTTCAGTTACAGCACACAAGCTTCACCTGCACTTCCAGTCTACTCTTGCTTATTTTTCAAAGTACTGATTTAAATTAGCTGCCATTTTTAGGCAAATACATTTCAGCACACACACAAAAAACTAAAATCTTAAGACATCAGCACTTACTGTTCACTGCCAACAGTTTAAAAAAATCATTTCTCAATGGAACTTTCTGGTATCTGTTCCCAAAAGGAACATCTTGGAAACAGCTGGAAGTACTTTAACCAAGTCCAGCCCCCTACAATTACAACAGAGGTCAACAATGACTTCTGTAATGGTGATGTGCAAGCACGAACTACAATAACCAGACCTTTAATGAGTGCAGTCTCCTGTGGAGGCATCAAGGACCATTTGTTCAGCACCGAAATACCAGAACTAAGGTGGTGTGAGTATCAGCTAAGCACAGGCTTGTAGAAATACATATTTCCTGCTCCAAGTCCTTTAGGCCAGGCAGAACTTCATAAATGCACAATGAAACGATGAGATTTAAAACAAAGAAGTTTTTAAAAGCTTGCCTGAAAATATCTGGATTGCACACATGCTCTGGATCCAGGGCTTCTCCCTGCATGAACTCGTAGCACAGGCCGTTGTTGAAGGTGCAGTAGAGCTGAGGAGCACAGCCATGGGCCTGCAGCACACGGAAACTCTTCACCTCCTCATCCCGATCCACCAGCAGCTCCGTCTTGTTCCCATAGATCCGAACCAGAACCACATCATCTCTTATGTCACCCACGTAGCAGCCAATTAATTTATTGGTGATGCCATCGGTGAACAGCTGAAAAGCAAAGTTAAGGCAATAAGCAACTCAACTCTGCATCTTCAACAAGCGGGAAGGGAACGCTGAGTTAGCCTTTAGTACCCAAAACACAAATGTTTATTAGATGGAGCAGTAAGAAAAGAAATCTTTAAGACAGAGGAATATCATGAAGAAAATAACTGAATATAAATGTGGGGGTATTTTTTGTATTTACAGTCAAGTCTCTTCTTCTACTCTGCGCCCTCAAAACCCTAACTCTTAATTCAAAAAGAAAAAACCCTCCCAGAAAACGTCCTCACAGTAAAACAAGCAAGCAGCAGAAAGTAGCTTTAAGTTGGATAACAAACATTTTTTAATCCTTAACAGCAATGAGGTCAGAAAGTCAGCTGAAAGTGAAAACAAACCTATTTATCAGGATCAGAATAGTAAGTGTTCAACAGCAACAGTTTGATTTCCTTATTTACTCGTGTCCAGTCATGCATCCTCAGAGATATGACTTCTGCCTCCAGCCCCAAGTCAGGCCCAGAACAAAAATGCAGTGATCTGTTGTGTGCCAGACATTATTCTGAGCCATATTTAATGAAGAAGTGCTTTAGCTAAAAACACACGCCAACAACAGGATACATATCTACAGGCATCATAATTCTTTAGAACCTTGGAGAGTTTTGTGGAGTTTTGTTATGGGTTGGTGGGTGGGAGGTGTTTAGGGGTTTTTTTGTTTGTTTTATGAAACAGTTAAACACAAGTCAGGAAGTTTGATTTCCATTTCCCCTCCCACTTCAAGATATAGCCTATACTTTGAAAAGCAGTACCACTCAAACACAAGTAAGAGATTATTTCCAATTCTCAGGGGTTTAGAAAAATTGAGAATTAGGAGCAAGTTTTTTTAATTACTAAAGAGAAAAAAATTCTGAAGTTGGGTCATGTCTCCCTGTTCAGGAAAAGGTGAGACTTTTACAGTAGGTGTGCTCTAGCTCGTAGGCCTTGATTTCCCCAACACCCCTAACTTGATGAGGTCTCCAGACTCATCAATAAATGCAGAAAAGAAATTGAGAAGTTTCTGTTGTCATCACAAAACAGAAGAAATAGCTCAAGCTCCTGAGGAAAGATGCAGAAGATACTATTTTCTTAAACAGTTATGAACACTCAATCTCGAAGAAGTAGGTATGGCAAATTCTATGACTTCCATCTAGACAGGGTAACCATAAAGTCAAATAAAGCTGCTTACAAGGCCTCTGACTCAAAATTAAGACTTTACCATTTATGGGCACATCTTAGTATTAGCTATTACTTTAACAATTCAAGACAAAGAATCTTGAACAGTCCTCACAGTAACTATTACAATGTTAAGCACTGCAACTAAGAAAACTGTTCCATTTAGCACCACAGGCTTGAGCAGTATCTCATGTATTTGAAAAGGCAGTACTTCAGTGCATTTCAAAATGCCTGTAAATCACAAATTACACCCTTGTACCATAAATGTATCCATTCCTAACCTTCCCAGTCCTAAGTGTATGGTCACAGAAGTGTGCAGATGAGGAAGGGACCTCCTGTGCGCCTTCAGTTAAACCTCCCAGCTCAAGCAGGGCCAACCAGAGGCACCTGCCCAGGACTGTGCCCAGGGAAATCTCCAGGAATTCTGAAGACCTCATAGCCTGTCTGGCAGCATGTTCCAGTGTGTGACCACCCTCGTGCTAAATAAGAGTTTTCTTTTGTTCAGAGGAAACTTCACACGTTTTATTTTGAGCCCCCTGCCTTGTCTGTCACTGGGCACTGAGAGGAATCTCAATGTCTCTTCAATTCCCCCTCACCAGGAATTTATACATCTAAGATACCCCTGCAAGTCTCTTTTTTTTCCATGCCAAATATTCTCCAGGTCCTTCTGCAATCTTTATGAACCTTGGCTGGACTTTCTCCAATGAGTAGGGGTCTTCCTTCTACTGGGGAGCCATGAACAGCTCACAGGCACTTAAAGATGGCAAACGAACATACAAGTACTGATTCTTATACCTTTTAACACAAATCCAGAATTAATTTGTTAAAAAAGTATGAACAGCACTTAGTAGAGGTGATTGGTGTTGAGCTGTTCCAAGTTAAAAAGCATCCTACCTGCTATACTTAGCTAAAAACTTCCAAAATGTAGTTTAAGGGGGAAAAAAATGTACTATGAAAAAGATACAGCCCTAAGTCATCAGAAATAGTGATACTGCAAAAAAAATTAATAGCGCTGATGCAAAGAAACAGTAAGAATTTGAGTTGTTATGCTGTTGAACAGAAACTGCTGGGCACATTATACCTTCTGTCATAGGTCTATTATCCCCTTAAAACAAGTTTCATTAGCACTAATAAAAAGAAATCTGCAACAAGGAAATTGGACTCCCTCAACTGTTAATTTAGGAACTCTACTTATTAGCATCTATTTGTAACATGCTGCTACAAATAATTATTTACACCCAGGAGCATTTTAGCTCTTGCTTCTTAAAAAGGCAGAAGGCTTCACTTACTTTTCTAATAACATTATTCAAAGTAGACAATTTCCATATTCCATCAAAGGAAAACATCTAGTGCTTATTACTACCAGTAAAAACATAATAGTCACTTTATTCTATTACTCAGAATGCCTCTACCATTTAAAGAATCAGCTTTGCCCAAAACACAACCTGAAATGAAGCACAGCAAAACAGGAGTATGGAAAAAGCATCAGTTGAGCATCAAAAGCAGAGAACAGACCCTGATGATGGGGACAAGATTATCAGTAAACTATCAAAGCCATGTGGAAGAAGATGGAAGAATCTACAGAATGCAATGAAAGTAGAAAATTCTGGGATTAAAAAATTACAGAGACAGAGATAAGGGAACACAATGCAACACAGACAAAACCTCCAGCAGCAAGATTCTGATACTCCAGTAATCCACAACAAGTTAATTACTGTGTTATGTGCTTACCACAGTTTAACATATACTTTCAGATGCAGTGATACAAAGGTAAAACTAAATTCAGAAACATTTCTGGAAATGATATTTACCCACAATCAGATCTAGCTTTAATCCAAGGCTCTCTACAAAAAAAAAACTGTTTAATGAAATGCAAACTAAAGGTGAGAAAGCTACAAATAAGCTTAAGTTACTCAAATTTCAGACAGCAGCACTTGGTAAAGCAAGACAGGCCAATGGAGCCCAAGAAGAGCGAATTCAACCAAGACATGAAGTATCTTGGAGACAGTTTACCCCCTCAAGGCACTGTTATTAGGTTATTAGAGTTCTGCAAAGGGCATACGGTGCATATGCTCCCATCTAATAGGCGGGTGTTTCATGAAAAGCTTCTATCTAATCCCATTGTTCCGAGTGTTCAAAAGAATGAGAACAAAATTGCAATCACACGTAACAAGAACGAATAGACAGAAATAAAAGTGTCACGGGGCAAAGTAGAAAGTACTTGTGACTCAGAAGAGCTGATTTTTCCTTTCTAGACTGAGTTATTACATCCACAGGTGGAGAAACAGTACTGCAGTGCCATAAAAACAGAACAGGGATGTGAAGTTGCAGCATCAGTAAGCAGGAATTCCTCAGATTCTGCTGCTGAACCCCAGACTGACTTTGAGATCTCCAGAAAGGAACAGACTTCAATAAAATGCTTCTCTAATGCTCACAGAGCTTCGACTTTATATTTAAATCTAAGTGGATCTTTTTTTCTGGGAAAGTATAATCTACACAGACACATCCACAGCCATACAGATCAAGAACTAAATTTCCTGAAACAAGGCTAGTTATTTCTCTCTCTGTAGCTATTGTAGCTCTCTTTCTGCTGCTATTCATAAAAGAAGGACAAAGTACAACTACGGGAAAATGCCTTGGGTAAATTCTCACATGATCAGCATGGCTTACAAGAAACCTCATTCAAAGGCCTGCAGGCTCTGGAGCCATGTCCTCCAGTTCCTCACCCTCCGCAGGTGAAAGTCACTGTCTGCATGGCTGAGGCGGTCAGATGAGCGGCAGCAAGAGCACTTGGCGTTAAAAATACCAAGCCAGGGGGGAAGCAGTCAAATTTGCAGCACTGCTCTCTGCTAAGTTTGACCAGAGGCTGAACAGTTCCTGCTGAATTCTTGGGGTGCTCTGCATGACAGCAGCGTGGGGAAAGCAAGGCTTAGAGCACAGACAGTGCTGGTAGAACTTCCACGTGGGTTTTTGGGGGGCTACCAAACCATAAACACTTCAGCTTCAAGGTGTGTGTGGGCTTTGTTTTGGATATTTTTAGGTTGAGGATGGGTTTTGATTGAAATGCGTGACAACATGAAAGTTTCTAGTGCGTTTTTTCATTTTTGTTAGTTTGTTTGGGTGGTTTGTAATGCCAGGAAAAAAGTTACTTCTCACCTTGTTTCTGAAGAGTATTTTTCTACCCGAAAACAGCAGGTGAACATCAGGTAACTAGTTAACACCTTGAAAGTGATGAACTGGCTGTACAAATTTTGTGATACTGATTAAAACAGCTACAAATTTAGTAAGAGGAAAGGAGCCTAAAAATTTATTCTAAATCAAAGAATTATTTACAGTTCCTCCCCCTGAAAGACTTTGGCATGAAATGCCTGGGGGCTGGGGAGGAAGGGGCAGAGGGACAGGAACTGTCTTGGATTATTCCTTTCCAATGTTACAAGGCTGTGGCATAAGTTACATGCCTTTACATGGACTCATCCACGCATGCCTAAACAAATATTGAGCCTCCGTAATTAGAACCCCAGTCATCAATAAACACACCACGATGCTGCACAGCTGACTTACACCAGGCAGAAAGGGCATTTCACCCACACAAAAATGCCGCTACAGTTTCTGCCCCACGCAGACACCACAAAAACCTTTAGAAACAGGGGGTTGAGATTATCAAGCTTCATCAGAAGCTTTAAAAGACTGGAGAAACCAACCCAGCCTCCAAGGACATCCAACACGGCTGGCATTTCCCACTCCACGTGACACTGCGTTCAAGGCACACCTCAAATTACAGTTTTTCCACAAAACACCAGGAAGGCAGCCCATTCTGCAACTCGAACTTTTCTTATTCTTTTCCTCACTCATCACTTCTCCATTTGGAGCACTTCTTTGTGGATTCAGTCCTTCCTCTTTATGTGGCAACTGCTTTCCCAACTGCTGAAGTGGGTGATGTGCCAAAACCAGCTGAGCAATAAACAAATAAACATCTCGCTTGAAAAATGTCACATACAAAATGACGTTGGTTTCCTTTGTTTCCCAGAGACTCACACTTTCAATTATTCCAATGTTTTTAAACCCATGCTCAGTCTGTTTAAATAAATTAAAAAACATTCCAACAAGTTCAGAACTCTGAACCAAATTAAAGTCTGTTAGAAAAAGAATAGCAAGATCAACACAAGCAAATAAATTGGATCAGCAGCCAGAAAATACCGCCTGAAGCAAAGCTACTGAGTGCAAGTCAGGATGAAACATCAAAGAAACAAGGACAAAAGCTAATCTGGCAAACATAAAAGTAGGTGGGTGGTTGTTTCACTGGCGAAAGTACAATTTTCTATAAGCCTGAGTCCATCCCATTCACATTTCATAGCTGCAGGAACAAATCTTTGCCAATTATAAAAAGCGTTGCAGTAGTAAAATCATGCAAAGTGTTGATAAGTGTGAAGGCATGTAAATCTCAGGGGGAAAAAAAACAAAAAACAAACAAAAAAAACCCCCAAAATGAAACCACAGTACCAGAAAAAAAACAATAAGGCCCAATTATTTAAGAGAATTAAAAAGCTAATTAATCCAACTTATTGGGAGCCGATAGTTACTTGCAAGATTTCCAGGGGGGGTTATGGGATATCTTTATGAAAAATTTAATCCCCTTTGCAAAACAGATTCTTTCCACCTCACCTCAGGTTTCACCCAGGACAGGAGCACTGTTTGCCAGCCTAACATTTCCATGACTTTAAATCTTTGAATAATTCTTCAGCTAATTTTTCCCATATATATCATTCTGGTCTACCCAAAAGATGGTAAAAATTAACATTATTAGTATTAAGCCTTTTCACCAATAAAAACAGGTAGCCTTTATTCTCAATATTAAATATCACTTCAGAATGGTAAGAAATACTGAGGGTTTTTCCTGCACTATAATATTACACTGCAGAGAAGAAATTGTGTATTATCCTACTGAATCCTTCTTTGCCACCAGACTTACAAGAGGTAGACAGTCATGGGATAAAAGAATCCTGAATCAGCACTGCTGAAGTGGTAACTGATTTTCCCACACTGTAAGCAAACATTGATCTTCCTTGAATCTCCACAAAAGAGGAAAAAAATAAGGAATTCATACAGTGGGCAACAAAATCCAATCTGTGAGTGTATTTTTACATTAGGAAGGGTAACAAAACCTCTTTAAAAAGGGTAAAAAGTTAAAACAATTTTTATATTTCATTAAGAATCGTGCAGAACACAAGAATTGGAATGCCCACTGTCAAAATTCAGGCTGCTTGCAAAACTCAGAAGCCCTGAGTTTCATTTTGAGTTAGAAGAGCATTTTCTAAGTGAAAATTTAAAAACCTGTTCCTCATGTTCACAACAGTCAATTCCTGAATTTATCAAGCAGTGAGTTTTTCAGCCAAAGTTTGGGAGAGAGACCTCTAAAGATTCCTTCCAACCAGAACCACTCAACATTGTTATTACTAAAAAACAGCCATTCCAGAATCAAAAGTGACTACTACACAAACCAGGGACAGCAAACCTCAAAAATTCAGGAGTTAGAAAATCAAGCACCAAATTCTATACAGTTCCTAGGACACTTTCAGTTGACAACTGCACAACACTCGTGAAGATGAAAAATCCTAGACAGAAAAATTTTGTTCCTCCCTAGCAATGTAGAATAACTTGATATAGAGGAGATACATTACAGCATAGTTGTTTCCATTTCAAAAGTTAATGCTTTTGATGTCATAGCCTTTCTGATAAACAATGCAATAAAAAAATAACTGAAGAGCTGAAGATTTTAATTATTTTCATCTTCCATGCTACATTTGTGTTTTATGCTACGGTGTAAAAAAACCAAAAACTACATGTTAAAATATATTCCTCATTTTAGGTCCCTATAAATCTTAGGGCAAGTGAGGATTAAGCATTAACATATACTAACTACAGTTTCAAAATTGTTGAGCCGACTAAACAAATTAACACACAACAGTAAGTTTTTGCAAGAGAAGTTAATTAACTTTTTCAAATCAAACTCTGGACTTTTCAACTTCTTACAACTGTTCTGACCCAAGAATGACTTAAGAGCAAAGGTGGCAAACGGCAGAGTTCACCAGAGGAAGCAGTAGCTCATTCAACCTATCACTGTTCTTCATCCACTTTGCCGTTTCAATTAGTCAGGCACATTTTCCACGCAATAAAGAGCCTCATCCTCACCTCGCTCCTAAACACACGCCCAAACGGAGGACATCCCAGGGCATCCTCCAGTTCACCCCCTTTTCTTCACAGAAAAAGCCACCTTTCATTTCAGCACCTTTCATTTCAGCACCTTTGCATTTGAAGCAGGGGCAGCATGAATCTGTAACTGGCTGTATTGCCATCACTGCTGCTGGAACCTGCTTCAAACCACAGGCGTTCCTGCTTGTTACACACTCACAGCAGCTTAAACACAAGATAAAGGGTTAAAAATAAAAGGCCATTGAAGGGCTTCTTGAATAGAATGTTCTCCTGCTGTTCAAAAGGAAAACACCAGGCTGAGAAGTTGTGTTCTTAAAGTAACTTGGCTAAAACTAAACTCAAGGCATTTATTAGACAGAAACCTCTAACCAGACAGTAATCTCCTACTTCACTTCTGTGTGACCAGTCAGAAGAGCCCCAGTTCCACACCAGTGGTACTGGCGGTTTTTATTCTGTTGTTTCTTGCAAAGGGAGTGGCAGAAGGAAGAAACGGGGGTTTTTTCCTTAAACCTACTACAACTTGACCCAAAGGACAGTCATCCCTCCTCAACAGGATAATATTTCAGTTTCACTTTTCAATGAGAAGTTCATTTCTTTTCATTCAATCCTGAACGAAAGAGACAAAAATATCCTGCTGAGAACTGCACTCATTGGAGAACCAAAAAAATAAAACCACGAAGCCCTTTAAAATAAAACTTTATGCAACCCTGCAAGGAGGTGGCAGTTGGATTACGCTTACTGACCCCTTCCAACTCAAGACGTTCTATGAACTTTAACAACCTCGTCTAGCTGTACATGTTGTAAAGCTATTTTCATCGCACCTCGAGATGTTGGGACTGTGCGTAACCTACGGCCACTGCCCCCAACAGATTATTTAGAAAAAGCTTATTAGCTTTATTTTCAAGCTAACTGGACTGGCACGTGTTAAGTTTCATTTTTTTCTGTCGAGACATCAGAAAATTTCAGTCAAACCATGTGCCATTACCTCAGTGCGCTCGGCCTCCCTACACAAATTAGTTCGGCAGCTCCCCGAAGAGGAACTTCATTGAAATCAGACACCTCCACGTAACAACAACTGCTGAATAACACAGCCGAGCATAGAACAAAATCCTCAACCAAGCACAGGCCGAACTGCTATTTTAGCCACGCGAGCCGGCTGAGGATTCTGAAGTCCGGGGGGCCACGTTCAGCATATTCTAGAAGCACAAGAGCCGCCAAGCCTCCGGCAGATGACTCGTCACAAGCGCTCCCCCAGGGCACACGGGGGGGCAGCGGCACCTCCGCCGGGAGCGCCGGCCTGAGCCCCAGCCCTGCTGCGGACGCAAGACAGACATTTATTATCTTTTCTTTCATTACGGGAAGCACCCGGCAAGGGCTCCACCGCCCGCGGGAGCGCCTCAGACCGGCAGCCGCGACCTCGGCGGCGGGCTGCCCTGCTCCGGGGGGCCGTGCCCCGCTCTGCCCCCGCTTCACAAGCACCAAGCAGAGACGCGGCTAAGGCGACGCTCAGCAACCCCTCCTCTTCCTCCCCTCGCCCCCGGAGCTCT
>WBMY01010596.1:381039-397522 GCA_013397315.1 Donacobius atricapilla | reverse complement strand
GAGCAACATCAGGATCAGAACCAGTTTTAACTTCCCAGGTGCAGTTCACCTGGCTGCTTTCCAAAGGCAGTAATTCAGTAATTGCTTCAGAAGGACTCATTGCATAAATGTGACTAGAAATAGGATCCCTTCTAGCCATAATTAATTTTTATAACATTTTGCATTGTAGTGTTTCAAAATGCTTTATATTGTCCTAATCTCACAAATAAAAACCCCTGAGTCATCAGAAGTTTTAAATCTGCCATTAGAACAGACAGTGGGCTTGGACATAGTTTTCTGACTTTTTGTTTTTCAGCATTTCTTCAGTGCATTCAAGCATGTCATTTCTGTTCATTGTCCCACGTGTATTATTTCTGTCAAGATGAATCACATCTCTGTACACATGATGTAAAACTGTAAGTCAGCTCTTATATATATATATTTATTTGTTTATTATATTAATTTTTGAAGTGCCTGGTGGCCTAACATCCATCCAGCAGCATCCAACAGCATCCAAGCAACAACTCTTGACACACAAAGTTGATCATTCTGTCATGTTTATTGTATTCTGTAAACAAATTCTGTTTTAATCTCTGGGTGGATGAGCTTGAAATAGTTTATTTTATAAAAATCTTGACAGTTTAGAAATTTCTTGAAGACGGATACTGCTTGGCATGTTGTTGAAATGATAAAAAGTCCTCTCTTGTGCAAGTTGCTTGACACAATGATAGGTTATAGCTTTTTCAAGTATATTTTGAAAGCTAGATGAGACAGAGTAAAAAGCCTCAAGGCTTGTTGCAGTTTTACAGCTTGATTTTCTGGTGGGCTCCCAATTACTGACACTCATTTAACACGTTCCTCATGATAACCTAGTTCCTGACTACCCAAGTCTTTTTTCCAACCTGAGGAGTGGTGTGGTGCATAATGTAACATGGCAGCAGATGTGATTACAGATAAGAGGTTTCCTTCAGCTGTTTAGGGTTTCACATAGAAATCTCAGAAGTTTCTAGAGGAAGTCTAGACATCTGTGCAAATGGGCTTGGTCACCTCCAAGGTCTCTCCAGATGAAAGCCCCGGAGCTTTTCCTCTGTGCTGTCCCTGGCTCCAAGTCCGTGAACTGTATGTGAATAGTTACTGAAACTAAACAAACCCCTTAACCAGGCCTGTTAATTAAACTCAACACCAGGAAGAGACAAAACCTGATAAAACCTGCCTAAGTCAGTAGGACCAAAGAGGTAGGACCAAAGCAGGACCATGCTTAGACTTAAGCAGGTGCTAAATGAAAACAAGCAGCTTAGAAAGGATTTCTGCTGTTTCTCCATTTTCTCCATGCTGTAGGTTTGTTTAGGGCTGTTTATAAAACAATGTAGCCACTGAGTTAAAAGACAGAAGAAAAAAATCTTCCTATTAGTTAACTACTCAAAAAATGCCTGTACAAAAATAGGGATTAAACAAAGCAACAGAAAACCATAATTAAAGCCAGTGTTGTATTCATTTTAATTGACCGAGCCACATTTGAAGAGTAGTTACAAGTTGACTGATCCTTGACTGAACTTGAACTCCACATGTGTCCAATGATTTACCATATCCTGGTGTTTTTCTCAAGGGCAACAAGTACACATATTGCATAAGTACCCAAAAAGAGTCTACTTCAGCAGATTTAAAATCTCGTGCAGTTGAGAATAAATTCACCTGCAACAGTATAGGAGGAGGAGTTGAATGGCTTTTGTACTTTTTGGAAATGTATGCTTTTCTAACATTTTATTGACTCCTCCAACAAGGAAAAGTTATAAACAAACATCAGCAGTTTAAAACACAGTTCGTGAGAAGGACAATATCAAATATGCATTTAAATGTCATGCAAGCTGTAAAAGAAGCCTAGAATACTTTTTCCTCTTTCTAAGGTACTATCAGAATGTCATTGTGTTTTCTCTAGTGAAATCTCTAATTAATTTTACAGTATAACACAGAGAGGAGATGGCTGAACTAAATGAAAACAATTAAAAATTGTGTAGGGAATTATCTTGAGGGACTGAGAGCATGGTTGTCACATATAAATGACTGCCACTCTACATTCAACCCGAATCAATGAGAAAGAAGAGAGAAACCTCCTGGCTTGAGAGCTGGCTGAACGGCAGATCTCAGAGGGTTGTGATCAGAGTCTAGTTGGAAGCCTGTAGCTGTGGGGTCCCCAAGGGTCCGTCTTGTTCCACTTACTCATCAGTGGCCTGGGTGACCATTTGCTCCATGTGGTGGGTAGGNAGCAGGTCCCTTGACTTTGCTCTTCTTGATGGCAAAACCGGCTTTCAGAAGAATCTGGATGACCTTCTCTCCTTTCTCAAACACTTCCATTGCCGTGTTCCCCCACATAATGGTGTCACTGATGTACTGCACATGTTCTGGAGCTTCATCTTTCCCAGTGAATCCAGTTTGTTGATGGAGCAAAGCTGGGAGGAGTGGCTGATCCACCTGACAGCTGAGCTGCCTTTCAGTAAAACCTGGCCAGGCTGGGCAGCTGGGCACACAGGAACCCAGCAAAGTTCCACAGGGGCAAATACCATCCCTGCACCTGGGATACCGTCCCCAGCCCTGGCACAGGCTAGGGATGACCTGCTGGAAAGCAGGTCTGCAGAGAAGGGCTGGGGAATCCCGGTGGACAAAAGGCTGTCCATGAGCCAGCCCTGTGTCCCTGTGGCCAAGAAGGCCAGTGGCATCCTGGGGGGCATTGAGAAGAGCATTGCCAGGAGGACAAGGGAGCCTTTATCCTCCTTTACTCAGCCTTGGGGAGGCCACCTCTGGAGTGCTGTGACCAGTTCTGGCCTCCCCAGGACAAGAGAGGCCAGAAAATGCTTGAGACAGTGCAGTGGAGGGCTGTGGAGACTATTAGGGGTCTGGAGTTATAAAGAAAAGCTGGAAGAGCTGGGCCTGTTTAGCCTGGAGAGGAGATGGCTCAGAGGAGATCTTTTCAATGCTTCTGAAGGGCATTTGTCACGAAGTGCCGGGACTCTGTGACAGGAAAAGGGGCAATGGGCACAAAGAAACACAGGAAGATCCATATGAATAAAAGGGAAAACTACTTTGAAGGTGACAGGGCACTGGACAGGCTGCCTGGAGAGACCCTGGGGTGTCCTTAGATGGAGTTATTCAAAACTTACCTGGACTTGATCATCTACAACCTGCTGCTCCAGGTGAGAAGAGAGGTTGGACCAGAGGATCTGCAGACATGCCTTCCAACCCCAAACATTTTGTGATTCTGTGAAAGGCAAAGAAGAGTGTCAAAGAGGGGAGATGAGAGACAGAAGGGAAAGAGCAGGAAATTGTTACAGTTCTGTGTTAATGAGAGAAGAAATTGCTGAACTGGCTTATGTGTCGTCCTCAAAAAAAAAAAAAAAAAAAACAAAAAAAAACCAACAAACCAAAAACACAACACATTCCCTACATCTTTCTTGCTAGTTTCAAGAAGCCAAAGACTAAAAATCCCAGAAATTACACAAAAGTTGCACTGTGTTCTTGTGCTTATGGCCAGTCCCTTTACATTAAATTGGCAGGTGACCAGGAGCACTCTGGGGCAACACCACAACATCCTTTTCATAAGCATCCCAGCTTGTGTGCTCAGGCCCATGTGTCCCCTAGACTCCCAGCTGGATGTTCTTTCGGTGCCCCTGTGTGCACCTTTTCTCTAGGTCTTACTTCCAACCTTGTTCATAGCCCATTTCCTACAGAATGAAGGTTAATGTGACCAGATTTTCTGTCTGCCCTTCATTAATGATTTAAGAAGGAGCAACTTTAGAATTTCACTAGGTCATCAAATACCAAAGATAGTTTTAAATCCTGTAATTGGGAATTACTGAACCGGTGGAGCCTGCAATCTGTAGGTCATCATCTCAGGCCGCTTTTGAAAGCTCTACAGATTATTGTTATTGTTTTCTGGATTATTTCATTATTCATCTTAGAGATTTTATTTACTCCCAAGGAATTGATTCTCAGGGGGCTGGCAAAAGAACTGTCGTGGGCACAAGAGAAGAACAGCTCAGAACAGCCTGATATTTAATCATAGGCTGTAAATATCTTTTACACACTTGTCTGTTTGCAACTGTCGCTAAGCATAGAAAATTACTAAATTAGTCAGCTTCATTTATATTTTTCTTAAGGGAGATCTTAGTTAAATTACGTTTTAGGTTTAAGGATAATCAAGCTGAGTATTCCTCTTGGAAAAGTAAAACAATATTATGACAGAAAATAAATAATATATAACAAAATTATAGCAACTATACCAAAGGTAAAGGGCCAAACTTTGCCCAGTTTTCTATCTTCCCTTCCTCAGGGTTATGGAGTTCAACAGCCACAGGAAGCACGGAGGACAGCAGGGGGGAGAATTGTTTCCCTGGCTCCTGCAGCTTGGACAATCAGCATTAAGCAACCAGGAGGGTAATCAAGGAGAAAGGTGTCAAGAACATTGTGTCTTACTAGGACTAATTCAGAGTTTAGGTTTTATCAAAACATCTTGAAAGAGAACTGGAAATCTCACTGCAGGGTAAGAAACACAGAATCTCTACCGGCTTTCTGTGATTCTAGTTCTTTCTCCTCTTCCCTTAAATCGTTTTGGATTGTGTAGCAGATCCAACTCTGCAGTCTTTGCACTTGAAGATGTGACACACTAGTGAGGTTTGTGGGTTTTTTGAATCCACCAAGCTTTTAACATGTGAAAAGCAAAGAATATTCATTCTGGCTTCCCTCCCCCAGCCCAAAGCACCAGAGCTATGGAGCCATGCCTCTGATTCTTTCTCGCCCACTGGAATTTTGCATTTCTATGTCAGCTGGGCCTCCCTGCCCGCAATCCTTGTAGGCTCAGGTCCACCCAGAGGACAGAGAAAATCCTGCCTGAGCAATTGCAGCTGCAGCGTTTGGTTTCTTTGTGATCCGTGCATCTGTTGCTTCAATGTTGTTCTGATAGTTACATTTTTATCTAGATTTTAAGTTCCTGAGTGAGGAGAACTCTGTATGGAAGATACTGTTTTCCCTGGTATTTGTTACAATTGGCCGTGTTTCGAGTACGTCAGGCGCTTAGTCAGCTGTTCCTGCAACTGAGACTTGTTTTTCTTCTTTCTACCCGTTTCAGCCAGTGGAAAAAGTTTCCTGCTGCTCTCCCTACTGATATTTGATATCCTATCTCCAACTGATGTACATATTTAACTTTTAAAGAACAGCATGGCAGCTAGCTCTGCTAATTAAGGCTCTTTCTGGGTTTTGTACAGTTTGGTTTTCTTTTGTTGTTTTGGTGTTTTTTGGGGGCTTTTTTGGGTTTGGGGATTTTTGGGGTTTTTTTTGTTTTTTTTTTTTTCATTGAAAGATTATTTTACAGGTACTACTTCTCAGAGGACGGACTTTTTCTAATCCAGCTCCCTCTTCTTAACAATAATAATTTTTTAAAATCATTTGCTCATGCTTTGTAGCAATGTATTTATTTAATCTTCAGCATTAAAGGAATGCTTAGAGGGAGCAAAGCAGACAGTCAGCAGCTTTTCTGAAGGTCTGCTACAAGTCATTATAATGCAAAAAAGTAGGGAAGTTGAGAGATTTGGTTTTAGTTTCTCTAGAAGTGTTTCACATTCTAACAGCATTCCTGTAATCATCTTTCCTCCTCTATTTTTTTTACAGGAAATTCTCTTTCTGGCCCACCAGCAACTACTTACAGTGGAAAGCAACAGTAGGAAGGCATTAATATGTAGTTATTGATCATGTTGTCAAAATGTATTACCAAGAGAAAAACTAAAAGCTGTCCACTGATCTTTTTATGATGACTAAATGACAAAAATACTTCCACACCATTCAGTGAACACTGAACTCCTTCCTTACATTGTCTTTGGGAACAGGAAACTCCAAGGGGTAAAAAGGCAAAAGCATGAATACTGAAGGAATATGAGAAGGGTAGATTGTCTGATGCTGTCACCTCATGGATTAATTGCCCAGATTTGTGTATTTATATAAAACCCTCAATGCTGTGCATAGACTCTCAGTGGTGGACAAGTGGAATTTGTGAGATAGCAGCTCTGGGACAATCACTTCTAGTTCAATGAATCATTGTCTTCCTTTGCTTTGCTAAGTTGCATAAAGTCATTGGTTCAAGGTCAATTTCTGTGTGATTCTTAAAGTGCCCCCAAACCAGCTCCGACATAGCTTCAATCAGATCCTTTCTTATAAGGCAGCACCACAGTGTGATGAAGGAAGTAGAATAAACCCAGATAGCTCAACCTCCAGAATCTACTTTAGGAAAAAATCATCTTTAAAATCCCCTCGATGAATTTAAGGTCACAGGTTGTTGGTAGTTCACTTTCTGCCTGTCAGGGATTTACATTTCCCTCAACAAGAAGGAAAACCTTTCTAACACAAAAGTTGATGCCAAAACCTAAACCTCTGGCAAAAACTATTTTCCCTATAATAACATCTCCCTTGCTTACTCTTTTATAAAGCAAAGTCCTTAATTGCTTCCAGAAATATTCTGGGCTTCTGCTCCTCTCTGGTGTTTTTTAATTTACCCTTTTTATCTTTGTGGTATTTTTCAGCATTCTTTCCTCAGTTAGCTGTTCAAATTTGATCCTCACAATTCACTGGATGTTTTTATAGGAAAAGAAAAAAAAAAAGAAAAAGGCTTCTCTTGGGTAGAAAAGATCACAAATAAGAAGCCTTATCTGGTCAAAAGAGCCTTGCAAAATCTGGATTTCATTTGGGAAAGATCAAGAATAGAACACAAATAACAAGAACAAAGCACAGTTTTGATGCAGTTGCTGAAACCATAATCAAGATCAGAAAAAGGTTAGAAAATGAAATGTAGTACAGGGTTTGGGGTTTACAAATATTGTATTGGGAAATACAACCTTAATTGGGTGGGGGGTAACAGAAAAGCTACATGATAGAGAACCCTAGGCTTGAAGTCCAAGGAGCAGCTGAAATAGGCACAGAAGCAGCCATGGAGAAGCCCTGCCCATGTCTGTGACCCTCTTTTACAAAAACCCAAAGGCAATTCCAGTTTTACATGAGGAAAAGGTGTTCCACATGAACACAAGGTGAGTGAAAGCAGTACAGGCATTTTAAAAATAAGATAAGTGATTTCCACAGGTATAGTCTATGAAACCTTTTCCAAAAATTAATCATTACTTCTATGACCCTTATCAGCAAAACAGGGAATTCATGCAATAAAATTTATGTCAAATGAATTCTGAGTAAATTAAAGAAAGGCATTTTTAGCTGAGATAGGCATACAGAAAGTAGTGCTTTGGGCAGTTTAGGTAAATTTTGTGGCTGAATAATTTTAGAGCTGGTAGTGATACATGCAGTTATTGCACATACCAAGTTAAGGATAATTAAGATAAGGGTGATTAAATCTCATTCTCATATAGTATAAATTAAATTGTCAGAAGTCAGGAGGGAATTTCTTCTTCCAAACTTTTTTATTGCACACTGTATATTTTTAGGGAAGATTAAAATACGTTCACCTGTTTTTGGAAGCCTCTGCTTCTTGAATACAGCTGATAATAGAAGAGTGGATCACTGATATTATCTGGCATTAGATTATTTTTGGTGCCTGTGGTGGAAAGCCACCGGGTCTGCAAACACACCTCTGCAGAAATTTGCAGTGAGAACCATGTATTGCATTGCATATATATTCGAAAGGATGCTAAAATACTTTTTTACCCATCTTAAGCATGTTTTAAATTTCCTGCCTTGGTGTTCTGTAGGAGCTAGAACCGTTGCCCACATTGAGTATTCAGAACAAGTGCTGCGCTGCACATGGGCGTGGAGACCTGAGGGGAACAGTGTCCTGTCACCGAGCCTTCCTGCTGCCTTAACGAGCTCCCCAGCCCTTCAGGGGCTGCTGAGGAAATCCAGGGCCCCTGAGGGATAATTCTCTGTGTTGTTTTAATGCACAAGCCTAAGCTGTGCATCAACCGGTACTGCATGCGTAGAACACACATAGATTAGGTTTTAGTTTCTGTACCTCTGTTTTTGTAACTGCACTGTGAATGGGCATGACTGTTTTTATAAACTTGCCTGGTTCACTAATATGATTCACCCGTCAAAAAGGCAGAAGGAATCCCAGGATGTATTAGAAAAGGTAGTCACAGCAGGGGCTACCTGCAAATCCAGAGGTACACGGGGTAAAGAAGTAGGGGGACCGTAGAACAAACTCTGTTGAGACCTCATCTGAAACACCATGTCCAATTCAGGTCTCATGCATTAAAAAAGAAGCCAGAAAGACAAAACAAGTAGGGAAAAAGGATAATAGCATAATAAAGTAAATGGAGACTCCCACTCTCCTGTAAGAGAAGCCTGTAGCTTGGCTAGTTCTGCCTGGCTCCAGAACAGCTGTGTGTGGACAGAGCCATTCATCACAAGTTTCTGCACAGATGTGTCCTGAAGGTAAAATATACATTTAGACTATAAAACAACATTAGTGCGCAAAAAATAAATCAGGCATAAACTGATACTGGAGTTCTCGCTGGAAATTTCTAATCATGCATAGAGGTCTTAAAACTTCAAATATGAGAAATGAAAGTAAGAAATGTCTCAATTAAGAAACAACAACAACAAACCACCACAAACACACACACACACACACTCAAAAATCCCCCAAACCAAACCAAACCAAACCAAAAAAACCCCCAACCAAACAACAAGCATAATTAAATCACAAGAATCCTAATCACTCTGTCCTCTTCAAGACTGAATCAAAAATAGCATGCTTCTGGATGCTGGGTAGTGTAACATCTTCTGTAAGGAATACCAGACATTCCCAGGAATGCTAGAGCTGTACTTTAAATTCAGCATCCCAACATTTTCAGTTGATGCCATTTGGAATGAAGAGGGTTATGCAGAGGAGCATAACCCAGTATACAACCAGCCCACCCCCAGTTAAGGGGTTTGATACTTCTGTGCATCTGACCATATGGTAATAACAGAATTATTTTATCTTTTTCCAGATTTCTTTTTAGCTGCAGCAATTTCAACTACCTGATTTTGTTGGTCACAATTGAGATACTGCCAGTTAACAAAGCTGTGAGTAAGGATTGCATTTTACTACATAACAAAGTCATTTTCAGTGGCTGTGTGGGGAAAAAAAAAAAAAAGGCTGCCACCATGAACAGAAAATGAAAATGACACATATCTGGTTTATGAGGTGAAGGTTCCGTTTCCTCTGGGAGCCACTCAGTATCACAGAGAGATTTGAAATACAACTTCTCTAACAGCCTGCCCTGATAACACAGCCTCACTTAGAGGCTGGGAAAGATCTGAGCTGCAAAACCTGCATCTGAAAGACTGAGCTGTTACTTCTCTGCTGCAAGCAGATAACAAAAAGTGTCCATGGAAACCATTTTTATGCTCATCTAACAATCCCTGAGCAAAAAAAGCCTTGGAAGATGTGAATTACAAAGGACAGGCAAATATGGCAGGGGGAATCATCATCCTTTCCTCACTTCTCTACAGATTCCCCATTTTGGTAGCACCAATCCCAAAGACATTTTGCCTCTCATTTCTCTCCCATGCTCTCATCTGTCCAAGGCACCATGCTAAGGATTCCTGGCTCAGAGGAATATCAGAGTCCCTGACAGTTGAACAGATTGCGTGTCAAACATTTCATAACGTGTTCAGGAGAATTCCTACTCATGGATCATAAGCCAGACACTTCAAACAGTTTCCCCTAGGCCTTAACTCAGCTCTTGGACTATGACTAGTCTGACTACACCAACTACCAGCCCCACATCAGTGGCTACACATAAATTCAAGTCTATCTGTAGTACAATTCGTCTGTAGGGATGGTTCACATGCTGTCGTCTCTCAGACACAGCTAAAAACCAAGCTGAAAACCAAAACCAAGCCCTACTCGCATGTGTTTATTAAGCAAGATTGTACATGGCAGATATTCAAGAAAAACCTTTCAAATGTTATCTGAGACAGTTTGTGCTTTTTTAAACTTGAGGATCAGTGCTATCAAGCTGTTTCCCCACACCTGCAAACAAAAACAAGGTTAAAACAATATTAGATCTGTCTTAATTTCAAAACAATCCTCCAAAATTAAGTGAAGGCTGATGAAGTGATTAATCTACTGATTTGAAGCACTGAAACTTAACATAGTGCTTTGAGATAATCTCTGGCATAAATGGAAAATCACTGGAAAGGAAAGCCACAGATAAAATAGGAAACTCCACATAATAGTTAATTCTTCGGATTTAGAATTCGGCCTTCACACAGATCACAGCTATGTTTTGTAACAAATTCTTGGAATGGTTGTCCTTTGCAAACTGGTCATGCACATTTCTTCACTGGAGGGTTCAGCACTCACAGCAGTAAGATCAGGAAGCCCAGAAGGTTTTCATACTACTGAAAAGTCACCTGTAAAATATCTCAAGACTAGCGTGTCAAATTATGACACAAATTAAGTGAACGTGTTCAAAAATGAGGATGAATGTACTGGAATATTTTTATTTCTCCTTGCCTTTTTCAGACTGCTAAAATTAGCAAAGGATGGTCTGTTCTTAGTCCTTATTTTAATAACAGCAAGATAGTGGAGATCTTTCTTACTCCAAGAGCCTAAATTGTAGGATACAGCTCTTACAGAATGGCAGCCATATACTCGTGTACACAAGCACTCTCAGCTACTGTAGAAAGGGATTTTTTGTTACTTCTTAAAATACAGTAGTGTGTCTCCTTATTTTGGTTTAATATTAGCTTATTTTTAATTTTGGTAGAATTTTCCCAGCTTCTAGGTGCTTTGGTGCTAGGAAGATGCACAGTCATTTTGCAGAATTCCTCTGTCTAATTAAGCAATTTATTTAGCAAGTGTTTCTCGAGTCATGCTGTTCATAATAATCTTGGCTAAGAAAATCAAAGCAGCATCCCCCTCAGCTGCTATCAAGAAATAATTCCAAGGTGATGATCATAATTCTTCTGTACATAAAAGCAGAGAAAGGCAGCAGAGGCCTGATGAATGAGAATTTTTGTGCTTTGAAGGCGGTCAGAAGACACTGTCCTTGCATTTCAAAAGCCCCATAAATTTCTGTCGAGAGGGTCAAATGCAGCACTGAAGACAGCTCTGCCTGGAATGAATTAAGACAGTACTCAAAGAACAAGCCCTCCTGATAGGTTTCTCCTTTAGCCAGCTTTTAGTGGACAGGAGTTTTTACTTGAGAATTAAAATGGTAAGTAGTTTGTGTTTGTTCCAATGGCTAATAATCAAGAAAGGGAACTGGATTAACTCCTGTTGGATAATAAGGAATGATCAGTACCAAGACCATCTATCTTCTTTTCACTGTACATAACTCAGTTATATGAATCCACAGGAATACATAAATTAGGAGTTTTTAAAAGGTTTGTGGTGTTACCCTGCAGTTCTTGAACTTTTCTGCTTTGTCTATGGATGGATATTTCCTACTGACCTCAGGTGGGAATGCATTCAGGAATAAAAGATAGGTCTAAAATAATTATTTGCTTTGTTGGAACTATTCATCTTGTTCCATGAACCCATCAGCCATGGACAAATAGACTCAGAATTCAGATCCTGAGCCTCTTCAGTCTCCTTTGGCTTGGCACAACACAAACCACTCTGTATCATGTTTTGACAACAAATAAGTATCACTGTGTAGACACAAGCTTGAATTCCACTTTCGTAAGAAACTGGATGTGAGGCATTATGTGCTTTTAAACCCAAAACTCAGCAGTTTGCTTTGTTAATGAGTTTTATGATTTATATATATAAGACTTTAACATTTAATAACTCACATCACCATGTCCATTTCAAATGGAAAACATGAAGCAAAAGCATCACATGGTTATTAAGAGCTGCACTCACTCCATGATTTATATTATAAAGATTTATTGTTTTGATTATAATCCAATTTAATGTCTTTAATGCACGAGAGAATAACTTGCATATCTTGTGAAATATCTCGAAAACTACTCTAAAGATAGTTTACGTAGCTACTATGATAGTTTATGCAGTTACTACAGTTAAAATCATCTCCTTGGCAGCACAGACTGACCTGTGGAGCAGCACTTATGTGCTCTTGCTGCCTGGGCCATAGTTGTTGATGAGACAGGGACAATGGCTTTGATAAGCATTGAAATACTTCACAATTGTAGGATCATCACCTTGATCGTGACAGCAATTTCAATATATAAATATATTCATTCATTAATATGCCCATGGTTTGGTGGGGGACCTGAAAAAATGATCTATTTATTACATTTAGGCAGGAAAAGGAAAATACCAACATAACATAACATAACCAGAAAATATAACTGTTTAAATAACTGTGGAAGTGTAATATATTTAATGACACAATTAAATATCTCATTTGTCTCAACTCTTAAAAGGAAAAAGGCAGAAATTCTGAAAGCATCACAGAAGGACTATTTTTTTAAATGCTATAAATACTACAGCTGACAACTACATTTAATTAAATTATTTACTAGGTATCGACTAATTAACTAGGACATTGTGCATGGGAAGGACTCAGAGTAGCTATTATTATTCTACTGCTTGTAGCTCAATATCTTTGCTAGAGCATGTGCACTTGGGTTTTGGTTCAGTCTCTGTGAACTGATATCCCAATTATGCCATTGCCACTCATAAAAAGCACCAAGTCGTATGCAACCTTATTTCCCTCACAGAGCTGTGAGAAAGAGAAATGATATCAAATTACTGGCTGAGAATGTGGCATCAGATCCAGTTGTTTGATTCCCCCTGTAGGCAATTGCATTCATTCCTGTGTTAGTGAATATTTATTTGATCCAACTTCTTTCAAGTCTAGATGTAAATCGACACCTTCAGACAGCAATAGTATAATGAAACAGAATTATAATTATTATGATTTCAGTGGCTCTCTATTTTTTACAAACTGCTTGATAGGGACCAAACCCCAAACTGCTGAAGTTCCACAGAAGATTGACATGAGTAGACTGTTGGAAAGGTGTCACATTCAGAAGAATACAAAGTGTTGAGATCTCATTTCCAAAGGAAATAATTTCATTTAATATACAGAGAACAAGTGTACATAAAAAATTCCCAGAAATGCAATTTTAGGACTATGAAATATGGGTTTTATTTTTACACTCTTTAGTGTAATCCTTGAGAATAATTCTTGGCTTCTTTTTTTCCTTAAAGGACAACCAGGTTTTATTCAATTCACTAGATCTTCATGGGAATATTACTTTGAATATTATTGGAATTATAGTTCATTGGATAAGCTTTTTTTGTACATATTATGGGATATTTAAAAGACACATGGGTGTGGAATTAGGTAATTTAGTGGTAGAATTGGCAGTGTTGGGGTAATGGCAATTGAGAGTCAAAATGAAGTACCATATTTCAAGTTTGAATTGGACCTGCTCAGGCTTCCATCCTTCCCTTACCACACTGTTACATTAGAGATCCTTGTGGTAGCAGGATTTTGCTCCAGTAGATAGGAACAGACATTAATATTCCTCTAATCTCGTGTTCAAACAGTCTAACTACAGTGAGCTCCTCCAGTGTAAATCAGAAGCCACATTAATGAAGCCTTGCTCGTAACGAACCCCATCCCTTCATTTCACGGAGACATTTTCACCTTATGGATTTTATTGAGAGAGGATTTCACTCCATCTTTTAATCTAATGAGAGGGATTAGGGTTGCAGTTTCAATCAGACACTTACAGGTAATTATAAACAGAAGTGACTGGGATTTTGCCCTTATCCCAGGATTTGCCCACCCAAACCCTTGCAGTGGACACGGCACAGCACATATAGAGCAGAAAGAACTTTGGGGTTTTTTTCTGGGATGCAGAGGTTCTTTACTAAGGATTCATGACTCTGAAAACTGAACCCTTATGAGCATTATTAAAAATATTTTTGGATTGGTGTCCATCAGATTTAAGCCAGATTGGTTTGAAATGTGTGGTTAGTTTTACAGAGAAATGCAGGGATTTTTCCAGAAACCAAAATCTGACACTGCAATTTTCTGTGTTGATGACAGCTGAAAGATTCGTGTTTCAAGGACTACTTATGACAGTAACTACAGCAGAAATGGAGCCAGTGTCTTCTGTGGATCAGAGATAAAAAGCATTTTTTCTGTGTTTCAACAAACCAAAACCCCTCCAAAAAGTCTTTCATTTGTTTCTGTCTAAATCAACTCAAGGCTAAAGCACATTTCCCTGTGGATAAGAGACAGCCCACCACATCCCGGGTCCTGCTGTAACCTGAGGAAAAACTTGGTCACCACCTTCTCATTTGTGTCTTGAAGGGTGGTAAACCAATATAATTGAAACCTACTCTGATGTGATGGGTCAGCAGACTGACGTTACAAGGAAAACCTTATCTTTGAAGTATCAATTTCCAAACTAAGGGTTCAACATGTGTGTCTGTCACATTCTCTCTATCTTACTTAAAACTTAAAGAGAGACACATGGATCACTACATTTCAGTGGCAAAATCACCCACAAAAAACTGTCCTATTTTTCTGACATTCGTTGCTCCCCAGAAGATGCCTTGTAATGCTGTAATTAGTAAGATTCTTGGTTGTTTAGCTGAGGTACAGTGCCATTTAATACATAACAATATCTGCTCAAGTAAGATAATGCTGTTCTTTAAGCATATAGTAGTTGAAACAGGACTTCTATTGTCATGACTTACTAAACATCACTTCTAAGCCGAAGAGAAAAACCTCAGCAAGAAATAATCTAGATACTGCAAATGCAAAGTCAGACATCGCATCTCTTTTTTTTTATTATGAAAACACATCTTTTAGTATTTTCTGTGGAGTTCTGGCATGCACATTACTGTGCATGTACATCTTATAGCTTTAGTTTCCACTATATCCATTATATTTGCCTAAAACCAATGGAAATGTAATGCTATTTCGGAAGCCTCAAGTAGTTTGTAAATCTAGGGGTCTGAGTATACTTTCAGCTGAGTCCCTGCTACCTTTCACAAGTCCCTGCTGGCCCTAGAGAACTGGAATGCTATTGGCAGGAAATGTGGGAAGGAACATGCTAATTTATGGAAAGCCAGGTCTCATTCTGCCAGTATAGAAAATCCTCAGCCCCAAGGTAGGTCTAATACACCAACAGGTTTCTGAATGCATTAAATCATATCTAATTCATCTTTCCAAGTACCTAAAGACCAGATTGGAACTGGCTCTCCAAAATAGGTGTTCTCTGATTTCTAGCCCTTTGACTACTAGAATCTTCCATTGAAAAAGCTGGATCCTCAGAAATGTTTCAGGAAAGAAATAATGCCTTGCATTAATTCCTGTATTCCATAATCCCAGAGAATGGGAGATGTTCACTAGGCAACATTCGTGAAGGTTGTTAGCAAAATCAGCAAATAAACAGAAGCTTTGTCAGAAATGAAGAACACATGACGAAGTTTACTTTTATGTTGTTTTGACTTGTTTGAATTCCAGAATTTATTTTACATTCCCTTAATCTTGGGCTCTAAAACAATGCACCAGAAATGAAAAGATGCCAAACAATGCTGTATCTAACATGGACAACAGGGAATGTTTGGGGGTTTTTGTAGTCCCATCTTGGCGGTAGTTTTTTTGCTGTAGCAGGGAAGGTAAGAATGGTTGTGTTCACAAGCAGTATAGTGGAACAATGGCCCTATTTTTAGGGTGAAGCAGTGCTGAGGCCCACCATCCACACCACACACAGTTCTGGTGGTTAGTTAATCCTGGCTTAATTCGCTACCACTGCCCAAATGCCTTAAAACACCTACACAGTGTGTTTGATGTACTGCTGCCTTACACTTTTCACGTCATATGCTGTAGAACTGCCTGATTATGTGAGCTAAAACGACATTTAAGCAGGTGAGATCAGGGCATTCCACTCCAAAAGTTCATTTTTGATCTAAACTAAACCCTTAACATTAGCAGCGTATTTTCTGCTTCCGATTTCCTTCCTGGGTCTTTGCTCTTCACAGCTGTCCTGCAGTCGGGGTTTAGGATTTTTTTCCTTTTGTTTCTTTCTCTCCTGGAATTTCCACGTCCCATCTGTCGCTAAGAAACCACAACGATCGATACCGGGGACAGACAAAAGGAGCTGCCGCGGCAGGATGCGGCTCCCCGGTGACTTAGCTGGGGGGGGTTTCTCTTGCGGGAGCAGGCACAGGGAAGATGTGGGCCGGGGAAAAGCGGCTGCGAGCAGCTCCCAGCTCCCTTCCTCGCCGTTCGGAGGGGACGGACGGGCTGCGGTGCCTGCGGGATCCCGCCACCCCCGCGGCGTTCCGTGTCCTCCTCCCGCCGCCTTCCACCGCGAGGGAAGCTCTTCTTGCGGCAGCGGCCGCTGCACTGGAGCCTCAGTAACACCCCACCTCACTAAAAAAGGGGCCCTTCCACCATCTGCTCCGGCACTGCAGGGAAAAACCCCGGATCCCCGGGCCCTTTCCGTGGCCAGCGGAGCCTCTCCCGGCCGCGCTCCGGAGCCGGGTGCCTCTCCCTGCCACGTCTCCGGATTTTTTGCTTCGCCGTAGCCA
>WBMY01010596.1:350964-378046 GCA_013397315.1 Donacobius atricapilla | reverse complement strand
TGGTTCTGTGATGAGACAGACCCGCTGTAAGGAGGATGGAGAAGTAATAGCAGCATGGGGAAATCAGTTGTATTGCTGAATATATGAGTGGTTGTACAGGCTTTACTGTTAAGGCCAATATTCATCTTTGCTTTTAAAGCATTTGAAATACTAAAGTATTCTCAAAGGGGGGCTTTTAGTCAGCAAATATTTAATATTATTTGCGTATTTAAATCACTTAAATGCGCCCGGAGTATCTTAACTTCGACATTCTTTGCAGTCATGTGGTTAACAGGCAATATGTGGGGTCCTCTTCAGGAAGGGATTGTAAAATAAGTTGCAGTGCAAAATAAATGGAATTCTTGAAGGCCCAGGTTGGATGGGGCTCTGAGCAACACGATCCGGTGGGTGACGTCCCTGCCCATGGCAGAAGGGTTTGAGTGAGATGGACTTTAAGGTCCCTTCCAATCCAAGCCTTTTTATGGTTTCTGTTACATGAGCCTTATGTTTTTTGATTCATTTTTTCCAATATGGACGACTTAGAACATTTCAGAAGCATTCCATAGATTCAGTAATCGTCAGAAAAATGAGAGCTATTTAAAAATAATGTGCTATGGAATTGCGTGTCTCGTACCACAAATAGTGATTGAAGTGTGCCACAAGTGAGTGGTTGAGGCTGGCACGGTACTAGATTTAAGGTAGGATGACAGAATGCCTTTCTAGACCTGTATACACTGAAAAATATGATAATATAAAGGTAAATTTGAGGTAAATAAGTCCTGATTTCATTTGGTGCTTAAAAATTTGGCGGACATTAGACTCCAAGGGCATTGCTTAATGGGAGAGTAAGTTGGTAGTAAAGTGAAGATGTATTTCAGCTTTTCAGTGGAGCTGAAATTGTACCTCATTCTATTTCATTGCATGAAACTTAGCATTTCACTGTTTTGTCAGCTGTTTCACTGGTCAGGTTTTAATTTTTAAAAGCTTCTCTTGTAGGCTGCCTGATAATCCAGTTTAAAATTACAACAACTCTGATGTTTGCTACTAGGAGACAGGGAAAACAGGACTAGGAAACACAGTTCTCTGAGTTTCATTTGGCTTGGTTTTACTCTGTGTTAGGAGAAACAGCTCTCCTCTTCTGTGGGTTACTTGTTCTCAACTCTACTGTCAGTGTGGCAAAGTAGATTTTTGAAATTCATATAGTAAAATACTAGCGTAGCAAAAAGAAAATAAAAATTTTCATCAAGATAATTTTGCTTGGCTGGGTTAACATGCAGTTCCACGAGTGTGTTGGCACAGATAAGGGTATAGAAATACACATATGGGGGACTTGCTTTTAGGATTGTTACTTAGGAACAGTGTGAAGTAACTTCTCTTTCCATACATGGAAAGGGAGTACAGCAGGTGAGATTTATTTCAAAATAAATTGAACTTGGAACTATTGTTTGATTTTTCTCTGTGAGATTGCTGAAACACTTCACCGTGTGTTTTTCCTAAAAAATGAAAAGCAGATGTTAAGGTTCTAGTTAAACCCTAGATTTCCTTGTTAAATATTGCAATATAAACTTAGAACTAGCAAAGAAAATAAAAAGAGACTTAAGAGCTCCTACTTGGCTCAGGTTATGCCAAACTTGAACTTCACTAGCATGAGCACACTGATCCTTGGCCCAGCTCAGAATATTTTGTTACCATTTCTTCCATAAATGTGCTTCCAACTTTGCACGGTGGACAGCAGTGTGGTGTTCTATTATCTCTGCAAGCTTCAATGAACTGTCTGAGAAATTCAGTTATAACTGCCCGGGGCTCTCAGGGAACTGATTTAGTCCCAAGATAATGCCTTAAAATCGGTCGGGTGGAGCTCAGGACTGTTGCAGCTTCTGGAGTCAGAGCTGGTATTTAATTGGTAGCTCCCTTACAGCCAGTGCTGCCATCCCTTTATTGTACTTTAACAAGTGCAAAAGCTCTTCAGAGCAGGGATATGCACCTGTCCAAAATAATCACAAAATTATTGAAATGTACAAAGTGGTCACTAAATGCTGTCTTGAGCATAAGTGTTAAAATAATTACTACACAGTCTTCAAATCCAGGCCTAAATTTAGTTTCCAAAATGCATTGAGACTTCTAAAAGATAAAGCTGTCAAAATCTCCACACCTCTAACTCCAGCATTTCTTTTCCATCAGCCTAAATAGAATCTTGAATAAATTTAAAAATGTAACTTTGAGTATTCGTAAGTACTTGGTATGAGGTGAAGTGCTCATTTTTTGGAGGGGCAGCATTCAGAGAAGTGCCAGTGTTTGTAAATGGTTTGGAATGAAAGCTGCAGTGAAATAAAGGCTCTTACGTGGTGCTCTGTGGCTTCCTGATGTACAGAGCATCACAGAAATTCAGTTTCGCTTTAAAAAAGCAAGCCAAAACCCCCACAAAACCCAAATGGGCTTAGCCTGAAATAGATGCCTGTGGAGACCATATGGGTACTGCTGAAGTGGGTTATGATGTGGTTGAAGGTGCAATAAGCAATAAAAGCATGGAAAATTTTGATTTTTAGTAGTTCTCTCTCTACGTATCTCAAATCCAGTTTGTTCTTTTGTTTATTTCATCAATTGTCTGTGAAGCTGATTGAGAAATCATAGAGAGAAGAGTAATAGGTCATAAACGATAAACATTTAGAATATTTTTCCTTATAGAAGGCAAGGAGAGTATACAAAGTGACTTTGAATAGCCAATATAATTGATATTTTTGCCTCTCAAATGATTGAGGAGGAAAAGAAACTATTTTAGTAGTATGATAGGATGAGAGAGATTGATTGGGTGTGTCATTGATACATGGATGCTGATATATGTAAATTGTTTTAAAAAGCCACTCAGTGAAAAGAAAATGATTTGTTGAAATATGTTTGAAATTATTTGCATATGTCAATTAAATGAGTTTCAGAATTTTTCTATTAATATTTGTAATTGATAATTGAATGCTTGTCTTTTTAGGTGAAATTTGGAAACACAACATTTAAGACAGATGTGTATCCCAAATCACTTAATCCTCAGTGGAATTCGGAGTGGTTCAAATTTGAAGTAAGTATTTTTTAAGCGTTTACCTGAAACTATATAGACACTCTGGCTTAGCTGCCCTTAATTAAATAATTGCATTTCAAGCAGAAAAAAAGTTTTGAGCGCTGAAGTGTATTTGTGTTTAAATGCACAAAGCCTTTTCAGCAAACCCAGCTCCAGTCAGACCTTGTTTGCCAAGGGCGTCTCATTGGCTTTTTAGGAGTGTTTGTGAAGATGAAAGCATGCCAGGTGTAATCCAACTTAAACGTTGTTCTATGAAAGAGAAAGTGAAAAGAGAATACTGCAGAGAAGGTGGGGGAAATCTACCAGGGGTTCGGCTTCTTCAGTACAGTTAGAAGTACAAATATGTGTGAATAAATACATATATATGAAAGTACAGGTATTCTGGTGGGTTTTTAAAAACTTTTGAGCAAGAAAAGTTAATTGGCATTTGAAGTCTTATATTTGGTTGCAAAGATAATGCCCTTGTCCAAGGAGAAAATGGAAAATTCCTCTGTGAAGATTACAAACTAAAGAGCTTGGAGAACAATTATTGGACACTTTCTCTTCGCGTTTCCTTCTGTAATAACGAGGGCACTCAGCATTTTCCTGTAATTGCTTGTTGCTTTCCAGGATCTAATTTGTTGATTTCCTTTGACATTATGCCCTGAACGAGTGTTTACATGTTTCTTCTTTGTTACTACATTTTTTTACTGTGTAAAAAATGAGGATTATGTTTAGAATACATTAATTATTGAAACACTTGAATGTGTAGCTCTGGTTCATTTACCGTGCTCTAAGGCAATATCACAATTCTGCAAACACTGGATGAGTCATCCCATTGCAGTTAGCAAACTGATTTCTTGGTTTGTGACACTGAACACAAGTTATGAAATGTCTGTCTTAGTCCTAAAACAAAATTGTTGTTATCTGTACATAGATTATCGCATTTGTTTAGGAAATTACATATGTAGAATTACCAAATTTTTACTGCAGGCTGTGTAAAATATCTTCTTTTAAGCCACTGACCAGTGATAAGAACACCATAATCATAACTTCAGAGTACAATAGTCTTCTGAGGTATTTTATCTTAAATTCCCTTCCCTTCCCTTCCCTTCCCTTCCCTTCCCTTCCCTTCCCTTCCCTTCCCTTATTGTAGAGGTAGGTGGACAATCTAGGAAGTGTGACTTAAAATATTGTGGAATTTTAAAATGAATAATCACTGTGTTCTTGCTTTTCTGTTCTTCTCCCAGTGATAGCTCTGTTTCCAGGATCTCACCAGTCTCTGAAGGATAAAATCAGAAAAAGTGAATGTGTTGTTTAGCTTCAGGAAGCTGAAATTACAGATTTATCTGTGTCAGGCCACTGTTCATAACTAACCTGCTCTGCTCTGTTCTTCGTTCCTCTTCTCTAGCAGTGTTTCCCTGCACATTTTTAAATACTCAGATTCCATGTTAATATTTGTTTTCCAGGTCGATGATGAGGAGCTCCAGGATGAGCCTCTCCAGATCACAGTCCTTGATCACGATACATACAGTGCCAACGATGCCATTGGCAAGGTGTACATAGATATTGACCCTCTGCTCTATAGTGAAGCAGCCACTGTTATTTCAGGATGGTTTCCAATTTATGATACCATTCATGGTAAGATTTGCTCGTTGAAAACAGTCTTGTTTGAAATGTAATCTGCTTCTTATAATCTTGTAAGCTGTCTTCAGAAATTTCTAATGACTTTAGCTTTGGAGTTGGAGAACTACTTTTCTGGCTCTGTTTTTTTTTTCCCTTATTTTCTGACGTGAGAGAATTTCTGGCGTAGGAGAAAAGACTGGAGCTTGGCAGAACGCCTTCCACAGGACTTGTGACAAGTGGAAAAAAATCTTCACTGGTTACTGCAAATTTCAGATTTAACAAAAAAAAAAAGACTCAGACATAATTTTCCAATTACCACATATTTGCTAAACAAATGTAATTTTGCTGGAGTTACTTGAAGTATGCCTTCCTGGGATTTGGGATAAACTTCGATTGAGATGAAGGGATAGGATGTGAGATATCTTCAACAGGATGAAATTCCTTTTCCCTGCAGTAAGTGCTCTCAGTGCTAGGTGCATTTCATCAGAATGTCTTGAAGGTATGAGAAAATAAAGTTAATGATGTTTTTGCTTTTGATTTTAATGAGACAGCTTTTGTCTCAGCCAATGTCAGTTTGGAGCAATTAACTTGCTGCTTGAATACCTCAGTGCAGAGTATCTCTGTGGCTGCCATTATCCCCCTTGTTCATTATTCAGTGTGAATTAAATGACCTAACAATGTTAAAAGCTAATTGTAACTCGTTGGGAAATAATTAATGGTGTTCACCAGATGCTCATCATAACTGATGCAATGTATTTTTTGCATTTTTGCACATTAAAGTTATAGCGAGGAGCAATATTGAGAAATATTGCATGTGGTTTTTCAATTGCCTTTCTATCCTATGCACATTTCCCTATCACACATTTTCTTCTGGAGCTAAATTATGCAAACACTTGTTTCAGGATGTGTACAGCTGGTAGGTTAGAAAGAGTTAGATTGCTCTATTTTTTCCAGATATGTTGGTATTTCACAGCTTTTTTCTATTTAAGTAGAATGGGAATTCTTATATTTTCATGCTCATAGCACTAGATTCCGATTATCTTGACTCTTGGCAAACATTAATTGATGCTGCCTTAAAAACAGTAAACACAATGTCCCTAAGTTTGTATTTTTTTTCTTTCACCTCAACATGCTTGTTTCTGAAAATATATAACCCTGAGGCATTTTCTGTTACGTAACTGAGGGCTTCTTTCTGTTGGCATTTTGGAAGGGAGATGTGGCTGATTTTATTGCAGTAATGTCTGAGTTGAACAACAAATCCAGTGCTGCTGTTTCCGTGTCATGTACTGATGTGATAAAGGCTTCTGAAGACTCATCAAGAAGTTTAGTCCTCAATATGTCAGAATCTATAATATGTGAAATGATTTTGTTACTGGGTGGGGAAAAAGAAGAAAAAGCTCAGAACAGGAAAGTAGAGAAGACAAAAAGGAATGGTTCTGTGTCAGAAAATATTCCATTTCAATAAGGTTTAATCTTAGTTAAAAATTAAGCTTTGTCTAAAAGGTCTATAATACCTTATTTTTTATATATGTCTTGTCACAGTTAAAATGTTTTACAAACACTTCCTGTGCCACTTTGTGGTTTTAGAAAGAACCATAAATCTCTCTCCTTGGGTTGTACTTCAGAGAGGAGCTTTGCTGCAATTTTGAAATCGCTTCAGGGCGGAAATTGAGCAGAGAGAGCACCCTGCAGCAGGGCCACTGCCCCATGAAGAGGCTGATGGCTTCTCTTTGCCTATTCCCATCTTTATTATAAAGTTCTGTTTGGTGCAAGTAGGCATTTGAGGAGTGTTGCTTTCATTGCTTCAGCCTCAAAGGCTTGGCAGAGCTAGAAACTTCCTCTGAGTCAGTGTCTCCGCAGCAGACCTGAGAGGCAAGCTTATGTCTTCCTGCTCCTCTGGCATTAATTACTAATAGTAGGAAATAATTCTTAGGGATAGTTTTGATTTGATACAGTTATATTGTTATAAATTCTGGTATTTCATGGGTTTTTGTTGATAGGTATACGTGGTGAGATCAACGTGGTGGTGAAAGTCGATCTCTTCAATGATTTAAACAGATTTAGGCAGTCATCCTGTGGAGTCAAATTTTTTTGCAGTAAGTAGAGGAAAAAAGTTTATTCGAGCAAAAAACTTTTTCCCTCCTTTCCTTTCTTTGTCTCTTCTGTTGGTCTCCCTTCTCTTACCAGCTCATTGCATGAACGTAGTGGAGATAACATTGACACAAATTGCTTTTCTTTTTTAACACATTTTTACTCCACATGTTTCAAAACAATATAAATAACTGATGAGATTCTTTAATGTCTGTAAGTTGCATTTCAGTGTCTGTGCATGCACACATGGTGTTATTTTGGGCCCATATCCTTCTAAAGAGGTACAAAGTGAAAAGGTTTCATGATGGTACATGGTCCATTGGGCAGTTATCAGGGTTCCATGACCTCATGAGCAAAACTTGCTGGGTACGTCCACATTTTGACAGAAAACTGTCTGGAAAACTTTCTGAAATCATTTTTATGTGCAATTTGATGTTTTTCTTGCTATCCTTGGCTCATAGACCTATCTCTTACCTCTTTTTATGTATGCATATCTTTTAACAGCCACATCTATTCCGAAGTGTTACAGAGCAGTGATTATTCACGGATTTGTGGAAGAGCTCGTCGTTAACGAGGACCCCGAGTACCAGTGGATCGACAGGATCCGCACTCCCAGGGCCTCCAATGAGGCTCGGCAAAGACTCATTTCACTCATGTCAGGTGTGAGACGTGGGGGCTGTAGTGGTTATTGCTGCCAGAAACGGTCAGGATTTAAATAATGCCTTGCTTAAGGTTGCATGTGAGTTTTGTTAATTTTGTTAATTGCGTTGATTTTTTTCAGTTTACAATGTCTTCTGTTTCTGGGGATTATGTATTTCTTACTGATGGGCAGTGTGACTGATTTTTTTTTTTTTCCACTTCTTGGTGAGGCCAGGCTGCTGCCTAATTTTTTGGTTGCTTTTAACAAGGTCAGAGAAACCTGTGAAACCTTTTTGAAGATGTTCTTAACCCATATGAGGAGTATCACTAGAATTTTGACTCCAGCAGTGAAAGTAATGAACTTTTACTCTCTTTGAACTTTTTGAAGTATGCAAACAAATAGGCACTATTTCAGATCAGTGTGCATCAATACTTGTTTTACTCATCCCATTTCTTTGAAGTCAGAAGAGACTTCAGAAGTCAGAAGGGACTTTGGTTCATCGTTTCTCAAGCATCTCCTGTGAGGAAAGAATTGGAGAATTGGGATTATTCAGCCTAGAGAAGAGAAGGCATTGGGGTGACCTTGGTGGCCTTCCAGTGCCTGGAAGGAGCTACAAGAAAGATGGAGAGGGACTATTTGCAAGGGCCTGCAGTGACAGGACAAGGAGAATGGCTTAGAACTGACAGAGAGTAGGTTTGGATTGGATATTGGGAAGGAATTCTTCCCTGTGAGGGTGGAGAGGCCCTGGCACAGGGTGCCCAGAGAAGCTGTGGCTGCCCCATCCCTGGAAGAGTTCAAGGCCAGGTTGGATGGAGCTCAGAGCAGCCTGGTCTGGTGGAAGATGTCCTTGAGATCTTCAGGAAGTGGGGCAACATAAAAGACTATGGAGATGTCCCTTCCTTGGGAAGGCCAGCGCACTGAGGGAAAAAGTGAAATAAACTGTTGGCATAACTAACATGAAGACATTTTTTTAATATAGCCCCTGTGTTAGTTTACAGAATTCACATTCGCTTATTTCTTGCCGTGCAGGTGGATAACGTATTCTGCTAGGTTTTATTCATGGCATAGATAAGGGGATAAAAACCCCAAAGAACTCACAGCAATACTGTTTCATCTCATGTAATAAAGTGTATGATATTGTAATGCTGTTATTGCTGGTCACACAAAGAATCTTGAAGAAATCTGTAACTTCTGAGAGTGAGCCAGGCTGTTTCACAGATCTTTGTCATTATATGTTAAGTTAAAAGAAAGTTTCATACCCTATCTCAACCTTAGAGTTTTTTCAACGCCAGTACAGGCACAGTTAAGAAGGTTACAACAGTGACCTGTGCTGGTAATTTTAGAATCAAACTTCAAGAAAGCAGTAAAACCAGAGCTAGGAGTTGGACTTAGATGATCCTTATGGGTCCCTTCCAATCAGGAAATTCTGTGATTCTGTGGCCATTTCATTCCCCTTGATTTCCTGGCAGCAGTGGCTTTAGGACTCTGGCCATCCTTTGTGCCAGTGAGGATTTTTCAGTTTAACAGAGGATTTTGGAAATCTTTCATTTTCATAAGAAGAGAGGTGATATTTTCCACCTTAGTTATTACCACGGCAAGCTACATAGAACAATTAATTTTTTTACAATATCCTCCTAAAAAACTATCAGTGGCAGATCAATTTCTTATAGTCACAATCTTTCAGTCCTTGTGTGCAGTTAATGGGAGTGGTAGTGTTTGGTTTGCAGTGGAGGGGCAAAAAGTAGGAATTAAGTTGAAATATGCTTAAATAAGTTGGTAAATGAAGAAATTATAGATACCTGTTCCTATAGATTTCAAAGATGTTGCACTGTTTTGAACTATATGAAGTATTCAGAAACTTATGTGAGTTCCAGAACACATCTTGACCTCTCTCTCTCTCTCAGAATAAGCAGAAAAAAGGAAAAAAGAAGCCTACTGAAAATAAAGACTAGTGGGGAAAAAAACCTCTGAAATGACATGTTGTTTTGGCAATCAGAATGGATTTGGAGAAAATAGAAAAAAGCTGTGTAAATTGTTGGTATTGCACAATGTTATAGGAGGCAGAAGTTGTGACCAGCTCCTTGGCCTAGCTATGTAGGATTGGATTTATTACCTGTTCTGACTTGGTTGGCACTCCAGAAGCAGAGGTCAAAGACCACAAAAGAGAATACAAGAAGTTCACTGCAATTATGACCTCTTTACCTTTTGTTTTGTAGGCGAATTGCAAAGGAAGATTGGCTTGAAGGTGCTCGAAATGAGAGGAAATGCTGTTGTTGGTTATTTGCAGTGTTTTGATTTGGAGGGAGAGTCTGGACTCGTAGTGAGAGCCATAGGAACAGCCTGCACGTTGGATAAATTAAGTAACACATCAGCATTTTTCCCTGCATGTAACTCCCCATCCAAAGAAATGAAGGAGTAAGTATGAATTAGTAGCTTGTAGGGAAACAAGTTTCACCTCTCTTCTTTTCATACTCATGCAGTTTTTCATAACCGGTGTGATTTCTTTTTTTTCCCCAGAATTTGTTTTTCTTTTGTAGTTTTATTTGTCTGCAGCCCAGTTTTATATTCCACAATTCTGAAATGTTTTAAGTTGGATGACTGGAGTGGTAATTCTTACTTAAGATGACTTTCTTTGTATTTATGAAGCGATAGTACTACATATCCTTGGCTTGTGATCCACCAGTTCAACTATAGTTAGTTCTGCTTTCATGCTGTGTTTGTGCAATGAACATTTTTGTCAAGACCTCTCAGAAATATACCTTTGGTTCAAGTTTAAATGTTTATGAGCATATAAGAGAAGATAAATTTTGAATTCTGATGGTTCTGTCAGCGGTTTAGACAATGACCCCGAAAAGGTCTCATCTTTTATTGTGTGCTTTGCTTTTTTTACTGTTGTAAAATAAGTAGGGCTATGGCAAAACAGGTAGACAGTGAACTTGCAGAGAAATGTTTTTACAATGAGAAGTAGAATTTTGTGGGTTTTATCACATGTACGGCAGCACCAAACAGTCTGAATGCAGTATTTTGGTATGCATACAAATTAATAGAAAGATACTTGCAGTCTTCTTCCAACTGTTGCTACTTTATTTACATGGATAAATAAGTTATTTTTCTGTTTGGTAAAAGCAATCCAGGAAGGAAAAAACTGCACGAAGAAGTGTATTACCTATCCTGTATTTCTAGATGTATTAACTGAAGTAGCCATTGTCATTCACTCGAACTGTTGTGTCACTGCAATAGGGATGAGGCATTTTTGTTGTGCAGGCATCAATTGCTCTGCAAAATTTTGCAAAATATGAACGGACTTTTAAAAATTACCAACTTCTATTTCACGGCATAGCTTGTTTGACTTGTCTTGATTTTAAAAAATTGCCTTTAAAAGAACTTCTGGATACAGTGCAGCGTAGAACGACAGCATGGTGATTAAAACCAAAAAAGGTAGACCTGGTAATTATCAACTTAAAAAGCACCCATAAATAAGCCAGTGGCTTTCACTCTGCAGCAAAAGGTGAAAATTCTACTTCCCAAATTATCCATGTTCAACTCGGTGATGGATATTGTCTCAGTTAAAAAAAGGGGAATGATTCCCTAAGGCAGCAAAATCAACTAATTTGATTCTTCTTATTCTTGGCTTTACTAACTTGATGGCCTGTTGTCAAAAATCAATGATGCAGTCACAAGCAAGTGCTTAAGCTCTTCCTTTCCTTCCTTTTATTTCATCTGGACTCTTGCATGCTAGGAATTGAAATCCTTAGAGTCTGCTTAGAGTAAGAGATCTCCTCTAGCTAAACTTCCCTGAAATCATTGATAACATAACTTTGCAACCTGTTTGTATGTATTGTTTTCTTTTCTTCCACCTTGGCTGCAAACTCTCTCAGGTCTCCGCTGGTTCATCCGCCAAGCCATGGATGCCGCTCGACTCACAACAGCCCAATTCACACTGCTACTGGCTCACGACTTACTCAGAACTTCTCTGTGTCTGTTCCCACTCTCATCTACACTGGTACGAGACTGCTCGCACTCCAAAGCTGGGGAGAGGCAGCCCACAGGCACAGTGGTCCCAAAGGGCAGGCAGGCAGGCAGTGTAGGCAGGTACCACCCGTCTTTCTTCCCTCCTTTTACCGTGGACACGCCTCCTGTCAGCAGGGAAGGAGCACCCAGGGTGCCGCAGCTCAAACAAATGCAGAGTAGTTTCTTGGAGGTGCCTCGGAGTCTCTTCCACAAAGCCACGCTCTTCACTTTAACATGATCTTGCTTCCTGTGAAATAAAGGGAAAAAGTAAGGTGATGTAACTGGGAAACATTGATTTGAGCTCCTAAGTGCTTTCAAACATTCAGACACACTGTAGGTTTTCACGTGCTTCTAGGAAGGGTCTGTGCCATTTGTGGAAGAGATGGTTTTAGAGAGCAGGTAAGTCCAGCTGTGCATAAGTGAACTGTTGGTCAATAGAGTTGTTCCCATAAAGATTCTCCTCTTTGCTCTGTTTTTAGCTGTGGCATGCTGCTGATGCTATAGGATAAGGAAACATCTTTTTTTTTTTTTTTTTTTACCTTAAAATGCATATGTGTATATACATAAGTGTTTAAATATGTATAAACACAACTATAATTTGAAATCATTTTTTCTTTATTAAACTAACTCAACGCATTGTGTATTTGACCAGATTTTTAAGTCATAAACTTCTCAGTTTTTTAATTTTGCATATATATATATAATTTTTTGTCACATCTCATGCCTTTCATTTGGCTTAATTGTTTCATTGTAGATGATGAGCATCTCTGTGTAGGATGCTGAGAGGGTAAAACAGCATTTCTTTGCCTCTGGCCTCATTCCCAGCCTCGCACCTAAGGAATAGCTGCTGGCCCTGCCCCAATCCCATCCTGGTGTTTGGATCATGCTGCTGTCAGCCAGGTCCTTTGGCACAGGATTACTGAATATGTTTCCACCTTCTTCTGGCAGGATTCCTTTCAATGAAGATCCCAATCCCAATACATATTCATCAGGACCCTCCACCCCTCTGAAAAACCAAACCTATTCCTTTTCACCTTCCAAGTCCTACAGTCGACAGTCCTCTTCTTCTGACACAGATTTGAGTTTGACACCCAAAACTGGTAAGGCACTTCCACCCACTTTTTGTTTAAGTTGTGTTTCTCTTTTTATATTTTCATTCAACCCCTTTTTGCTTTTTGGCATTTAAGTTATCAAAATGATGTGAAAACTGGAGACCTCACACAGCACACCTCAATATCAAAAGGGTTTTGCAGGGTCAGAATTTCCATCCTGCCTGTATTTCCACTGTCCTGGATAATATGAAAATTACTTTTGTACCACAACTCTATTCAAGTCAAAATAAAATATCTCAGAGCATTAAGGGAGTCCTAAGTAATTGCCTTTTTCTTATTTCCTCCATTTCATATCACAGATCATAGGAGTGTATTTTTCACCACATGTTAAGGATGGTGCTACTAAAACTATGTAGCCTTTAAGCCTACTGTGTTGTGCCCTAAGTTTACTGCATAGATTTATCTCATCTTGAACTCCCTTTTGCAGATTCAAGACTAGAAATGTAGCAGCCACTGTCTTTTTATTCTCTGGGTATATGGAAATAGCTTTACATACACAGTATACACTTTCAAAGTCATTTAAATTACATTAGAAGTAATCCAGCCACCTTCAAAAAGCATTTTTCTTTCTCCATTGCTCGATCATAATTTTTTCAACTTGTTTTTTCCTCTCTCCTTATTTTTTAGTCTATGGTTAGCATCATGTCAGTAATAATGTCAGCCCGACTCAATTATTGTATGTTTATTTTTCATTATATGACCAATGCTGTGAATTTTGCTACCATAGGGCAGAGTATTTTGTAGAATTGCTTATAGAAATGTGGTTAGTTTTTAAATTATGTTTTAAATTGTGGTATTTGAAGCTCAAAACCTTCTTGGCTCCATCTAATTAGACAATTTTTAAGCATTAAAATAGTTGATTCAGCTTTACCTGCTAGCACCCCTTTCAAGAACTTTTTCTAGCACGTAAATTGAATATTGCATTCAAATGGAGTTGCATTAAATATTTCATGCAGTTTATTCCCTAGATGTGTTAAAAATATTGCCAATTAAGAAGCTGTCTTTCTTAGTCCTGTCTTCTCCATCCCATTTTTGAAACAAGGAAGCAAAAAGAAGCACACTTTCTTTTTTTGTCCTTTCTAAAGGATGTCTGTCCTGTGGGTAACCTATGGTGGTCACTCATTTAAAGGACCTACAGGTACAACTGGAAGTTTATGACTTAGGAGCGCCCCAAATTCACGTCTTTGGTTTACTGACTATTTGAAAACCTGTTTCTTTTGGTCAGATTTTCCGTGGTAAAGATCATGTCAAGTACAGGATTGAAATGTCACATAGGTGGTCATCTTTATAGATGTAAGTGTTGTGAATTTAGGCATGTGGCAGCTCGCTGTCGATGTGTTAAGGTTTTAAAGCAGCAGCCTTATCTATTTCCTGGCAATCTTCGGTGAGTGGATAAACCCTGTTGTCTTCAGTCAGTTCCTTCCAAACTGAAACAGATGATGTAATTGGTGCCTCCTCTTTGTAGGGATTTTTCAAGTATGTGAAGGTATTTTTTAACTGTCTTTCTAGTATTAAAGCAAACTGGGGGCATAGTTTTGCCTTATTAGCACTGTCTTTTTGGCAGTTTTAACTGCTGAAACTGAAACTTGTCCAAAGAGGATTTGTTAGTTACGTTTAAAAATTCTGTATCTTGTTATGACAAACTCGATTTTGAATCTTAATAGATGAAAAGGACAATATCTCATTATTCATTTGTTTTACTGTTACCCAAAATTTGATGATATGGAGAAGACACTTCCATAAGATACTAAATTCAGTATGTTGTTCTTAACAATTACTGTACATGTTTAGACCTCTGTTTTCATTTCCGAAGGCTGTTACCAAGTTCAAATATCTCAGTGTATAAGTTGGTGGTCTTAGTAGTTAAACAAAGTTAAAGAAATGCAGACTTCTCATGTGACACATCCAACATTATCAAATTTGGGATGCCTGTTGCTCAGATTGGCTGATGTGAAAAAAGAAGTATTTTCTGCTATTTCTGTAGTATAGTATATTCTTCTTTATTTCTCAGTCAGGTAGTTAGTGTGCTGACATGTCTGAGATGGAGATGAACCTGGAGAAACAGTGCAGATACCACAATTTCCCACTATGAGTAACAAAACACTGGAGGTTGAAAGTTGGATCTGTGCAAGCATCTAATTTTCAATAGCTCCGAATCTAGAGAATATTAACTTGATGACTCTGTGAAATACAATTGTGCTTGTGTTACCCATTCTGGCCTATAAATATATTTGCTGAGTTTGGGGTTGAAGTTAGAATTCTGGGAGTAGGGATACGTTTTGTGCCACTACAAATGAAGAGAATCAGGCTGACAAAAAGCATGATGTCTTTTAATCAGATAATACATTCTGATGTGCCATAGCATATGTTTGGAGGAAATGGAGAAGGTGGGAACTCCTTTTCTTGGTGGGAACTTAATTCTACAAGATTTATTACTCTAGAAAATTATAAAACAAATCCATGAGCTCTTTGGAAAATAACCTTTTCTACCGAGATAATGAAAGGAACCAGATTAAATGTGTGCAAAGACTGTTGTTTGGGTTTTACTCCATACTATTTTGCTATCAAATTTTGTTTGACATTTAAAATGTTAAATTACCAAGTCTCTAAAGCATTGATTTCAAAATAAAGTTAATCAAGTCATAATTTTTAAAAACATGCTTCTCATGCACGTTGTGGAGCTGTATTGTCATTCCATTTCTTTGTATGTCAAGAAATAATTTGCAGTAAGTGTTGATTCATTTAGAGAAAACAAAAATTGCTTCATTTTGATTTCTTTGTCCGTTTCTTTAGTCATCTCTGAATCTACATCTTTGTCTCTATTACTTTCCTCCACAGCACCTTCCCCACAGGGACCTAGGATTTTCCTGTTTCCCAGCTCCCCTACACTCTCTTGTGATTCCCCACATCTTAAAAAGTCCTGTCTCCTCCTCTCGGGGTCTAGCATTAAACCTCTACACTCTAGCCATGTCAGCCCAGTTGTTCTGAGGAAAAGTGTTTCTTTCACTGAAGAGCTGCTTCTGGCTGCTTCTGGTAGGATCTATCTATTATGGCCTTTTAAACAAACTTGTAAGGAAATGTTGTTATTTTATTAACACACAGATGCTTCTATAACCCTGGGTGTGCTCAGTTAGCCTCTGAAAACTGCTGGCTACATGACTATTCATTCCATCTCTCACCTCTGCCCCAGAAGCTTGAAACACCTTCAGAACTTCTTAAAAGGATTTGAAACAATGTCATTTATGCTACAGAATTTCTTCTTTACCCTTAAAAAATATCCTTTGGTAATTGGACTGAAAAAATTTATTTGTAATCCCACACATTCTCTTCACTTTGTTGTTCCTGCATTTTGCATGGAGCAAATGCTCATTGCACTTGCTCGTGAATTCATTCATAATTTGCTGAAATAACAGTTATCAGATGCTACCAACTCTGCTTTTTAATTTAAACTTCTAAACAAAGCCCATGTTTTTTATTTTTACTGCCCACTTTTTCATTTCACTGACATGAATTATTTTTGTAGATTTCAATTAAATCGTTGATATTACTGCGCTTTTTTTGTAGAAACTCTTTTGGTTAGTTTGTATTTTTTGAGTTTGTTTCATGTGTAGTTTTTATGCTATGTTTGTCTGTATTTAATATTGTATAGTCCCTGACAGTGATGTTTAGAATCAATGCTAAATAGTAAAAGCAATTTAATCTTGTTTAATGGGACTATACAGATACTAATATTTTTGTTTCCTTATCCAAGAACAGCTAAAAATACTCGTTGAAAATTGTAGTGGTTTTATATCTAATTCCGTGGTAATGGTAGCTTAGTAACTCTTAAAAATGAATGAATGAATTTAGGAATGAATTTACGTACATTATTAAGTCTGGTATTATTTCTAGATCTCCCAGTCTTTGATTAAAACAAATAACTGCACTTTGATGTGTATTTACAGTCTTGGCCATCTTTATGAGTTTGATCAGAAGAAAAAGGAAAATAGCAAGGAATTACTATGTTGAATTAGTTACAAATTCTGGAAAAAAAAGATCTTGGCTTCATTTCTAACTGTTGGCACTGTGGTGTTTGTATTTCATCCTGCTCCTGACACCTTTTTGTTCTTTATGCTCTGCTTTCCTCTGCTACTTAGGGGCTTATTTTTGCTTTGACATGTTAGCCCTGATGGCTTTACATACAAGGAACAGCAATGATAATGTGCTTTTAGGCATAGCATGTTACCAAGAAAAATCTGATTCACTAGCCCTGTGCTTACTTTAGGAGAAACACAATCTTGGTTTGTGTTTACTTTAGTGATTTTTAACCACAGAGCCCATAATTCCCTGTCAGACACATAACCTGCATCTCAACACTGCTCTCTTAAGGGAGCACATCCTTGACAGCAAATAATTCAACAGCCAAGATGTTGGTGAATCTGAGAAACCTTCTCTGCACAAAATCTCCTGTGGTTGGGGGGGCTAAGGCTGGAGGCAAAAATCTGAAAGAAGGAAAGAGAGAATTATCACATTATGCAAAACTGGAGTTTATCTCACCTTCATTTACAGATAATCTGCAGGTTATGTGTGTGCAAATATAGTAATCAAATTTAAGTATAGTTTAAATAAGCAGTAGTAGCCCTTAGCTTATTTGAATGAATCAGATGAGTATTTCACCATGTACAATAATTTGTAATTTTTTTCAGAGTTTATATTTCAAATCAAAGGATATGCATTGTCTTTTTTTTTTCCTTTTTGTTCCTAATCATCCATTATGTAACTGCTGCTGTAATTATGTGTAAAGTCTACTACTAGTAGTTAGGAAAGATGATCTGGTTACCTGAAACTCTCTAAAGAACAGATTTTTATTACTTCTATTAAAATAAAAATATTGTAATAATATCAGTGAGAGATACACAACTATAGAGTAGTCAGAGAGACTTTTTGATAGGGGCCGATAATCTGGTTATGTAAATCTGTGTGGAAAGTAGATCTGTATTTAAATCATAGGCAAAAAGTCATAATAAGAAAATAAAAGAAGTTAAATGTCATAGGAAAGAATTTTCAACTCGCATCTTTACGTTTTTATATTTTAAAGTTGATTTTAATTCAGGTTGGCAGCAGGAAAAAATCTTAGATCAGGGGGGTTGTTTGTCCAAATACTATAAAATCACTGCTAGTCCTGTGAAGAGGAAAACCTAGAACAACCCTCAAACCAAAAATAAATTTTGATTTTTTTTTTCTTAAAAATTAAGATTATGGGGGTAATTTGACTGTTTTCAATGCTTCATTTTTATCTGTTTTGAAATGACCCTTTGATTACTAATTGTAATATATGTTTCTCTGAATGTCATTTGTACTGATACTCTTCAGGAATGGGCAGTGGGAGTGCTGGAAAAGAAGGGGGGCCATTTAAAACTCTTTTAAGACAACAGACTCAGTCAGCTCTGGAACAAAGGGTAAGGCATTTTATACTTCCATTTCTGCTCTACTGAAGTGAAAATTGATCTTGTAGTAAGTTAAATGTTTGCTGTTACTTTCTGTTTGAAAATGTGTGATTTGAGCTCCGAACTTACTACAAGTGTTGACTGTTTAATAGCCCTTTTATACACAAATTATTTAAATATGAATATATTACTAAAGCTTTAGGAAAAGTGGAGCAATTAACTGTGCATAGCACTGAAGTAATTCCAGTGGTATTACGAAATTATTGGAGAAATTGCTGTTGTGTGGTCTCTGGAAGGTACTGATCCATGTTAAGTTTAATACTTAAGTAAACACATGATGATAAAGTTTTTACAGAAGCCAAATTCAGAAACACTGGCATAGCTTTAAACAAATTGAAAATCCCATTTGGACCTGGGAGAAGTTTCAGTTTTTGGGAATTGGGTTGATACCTTGCACCCCATTTTGTGGAGTGGAGGGTAGCCTTTAATTAGGAACTTGAACCTGAACTACTTGCCAAGCAGTAAAAAAAAATTATATATTTAAACTTTTCCTCTGTAGGACTAAAAATACCACCTGTTATTATACTGAATAGACTATATGATGAAAACAGTGTTTTTAATTAAATGTTTACATTTGGAATGAGTAATTGCAACTTCTTTTAATAAATTATATACTGCTTTGATCAAACTGTTGATAATGAGATGTCCTGAAGGAAGAAACGTGAGTATATTCCTACTCAGAAATAAATTTAACTGCAATTTCTGAACTACCTAAACTAGGGACATTGGAGCATATATGTTAGTTGGGGGAAAAAAATCACTTGCATCTGTGAAATATAAGTGCCCAGCTGCTATTTTGAGTGAGTGGATGATTCTCTTCTCATTTCTTGTGTTATCCATGGCTAAGGGAGGATCGCCCCATAGGTTCTGTAGAAGGCGGGTATGTTGAAAAACACTGCGTGACTCTTTCCAGCCCTTTTTCTTGTATTGGGGATTTCAAAAGCATTATCTGAAATAGACTTTCTTTTCTATGTTTTCTTTATTTTTTTGGTGAGGCTTTGCAGATTTCTTTGTAATTTTGTTTATGTAGAAGTTTTTTTCATTTGTTGTTTTTAAGAGCATTTTTTTAGATCGGTGTGTTTTGCATGTTGATACATTTCAGTTAATATTTAGTTTAGATATGAATATAAATCCATGGCTTTTTGCTTTTAATTTTTTAATTTGGCTGAAGAAATGCTTTAAAACAAGCCTTTTTACTGTTTACCTTTGATCTTGCTAGTATTTCAGACATTCCATGGCTGATCTTCTTATTTCCTTAGGAAGCTTTTTAAAGACAATAAAAATGTAAATTAAGAGCCCTTAATATATTTTTAGAGCTTGAATTATGTGCACATTATTTTGATAAGGTCTGTGTATTGTCTAGTAGAAAAAAAATACTGTAAAATTGGATGGAGATGTGTTGAGTCTGTTTATTGATGAGGATGATGATGTAGTAGCAAAGTATGTAGAGAGTTGTTTGATAAAAAAAAAAAGTTGATTCTATCTTCTGAAAATCTCATATTGGATGTGGTTTTGCTATGGTGTTACCTCTTTTGGTCACCTTTAAGTGGAGTTAACTAGAATGAGTAACATCTGTAACTTATTTTGTCTGTTTTAATATTACACACATAAACAGTGCACTCTACTTGTCTGGATTACTTAAGATAGCAAGTATTGGGGAAAACCAAGAATTAATTCACTATATATAATAGAGTTTCACCTGTATTAGATATATCATGAAATCCCAGAGTACTTGGAGTTTATGGGACATTAATGATACTATTCCGACCATCCTGCTATGGGCAGGGGCACATTCCTCGAGACCAGGTTGCTCAAATAATTCTTTTAAGTCTTAGATTATTTGGGTATATGGTAATGCTAAGGTATCTTAAAATAAGTTCATTTAGTTGCATGTCTCAACAGCTTTTTTTTAACCAAATGTGGTTTTGGTGTATTACTTAAATAACCCTAACTGCAAACTGAGCAGAGTTTGTTAGAAGGGTAATATTCCTCGATTTCTTCCCTTAAACTAAACCTGTAGATAATACAACTGTGGAAAACTCACGTACATGTTACATTGTGCATTAATAACTGTTAGCAATTCCCTGGACATCTGTAGATAGCAGGAGTTACGTAGCATAGCTGTCTTTCTGTATATTTTTAACTAAAAAATACATGCTGTATTTTCTTCAGTAGGAAAATTAAGGGTTATCTTACTCCTAAAAAATGAGCCTATGTTTTTGTAGAAATGTCCAAAAGCTTCTCTCAGTGGTATTCCATGTCTCCCACTTGGACAAATTTTGTTTTCTTCCTGTTTTTACATTCTGCAAGAGCTTGAGAGATCTTTTCTGCTGCCTTTTCAAAATGGGGATCTGTTGGCCTCCATCTCTGAAGGGCACTGCGGGAAATCTGTTGTGTTAGAGTGCACTTCTCTGGGAGATTTGTTTGGCTGAAATCCTGACTTAAGCATCCTTCCTTTCCAGTGACTTCTTATCCACCCATCCCCTCAGCTCAGGTCAAGAAAAACTCAGGTTGTTTGGTCACCTCGTGAGATGGCCCAGTCAATGTGCTTAAAATAACAATAATTAACCAAGAAATGAGCAATATCTTAAAGTGAACGAGTTCCCTGCTCTGGTTCAGCCCCAGGTGCTCTGTGAGCATTACCTGAAGGAGTGGTTCAGTGATGGGAATGGCTGGAAGGGAATCAGAGAACTGCTTCATCTGGCACTTCCGCCTTGTTCCATGTCCTGCTTCACTGTTTTGTGTGTCTTTGAATGAAATGCACTGTAAAAAGAAGAGCGCTAGCAATACATGTCTGTGTATGCACATTTTTAAACATTGTATTACTTGAGGATTTGATTGTAACCTTATCAGACTTGCCCCAAACACCAACTATAAAATCTCTGTGTAGTTGTGAGGATTAGAAGTGACAGTTCTTTCACGGTCTGTGCAATCAATGACTGTGAAGTGAAATAGTGAATTGGTAGTGGTAAAATGATTGACCATCTTCAGTTGCAGCTTGGAAATCATCCTGGTTTGTCATATACTGAAATAGTTCTTGGTTGCATCACGTTGATGTAAAGGAGTCCCTGCAAATTGCAGTAATAGAGGGGATTTATAGTATGGGACTGCATCTGGTTTTCCCTGAAATACCTTCAGATTTATAGCTTTGAACCATTACAGTTTACAACATGTAATTGAGGCTGGAACTTGTATTTGAATGATATAATAATAATATTTTTTAAAAAATCTAAACGAGATTAAAAAAAGGAAAAAAGTCTTCATATGAAGCGATGGAGTTCCATCTGTGTCAGAATGAATGAGAGATTGCTAATAGAATTGTGTCAGAATGGTTCAGTGAGTCTTTTACCCAGATTTGTCTGTGGCTCAAGTTAACTGATGGAAAACCTTATTTTATCGTGTATCATAGTACAGGCTTGGGAGTATTGATATATTTATTGAGATAAAAGCGTGTTACTCTCTGAGGTTTTACTCCTGGTTTCTGGTGTAGGAAATCAGGCAAACTGCAAGTCTGAACATGTTAACATTGCGTGCAATACACAGCCTTTTGGAAAGGAACAGAAAGTGGAAAAAACTTCTGAATTTCCATGAGCATGGAGTATTGTTTACTTTGTTCACTCCATACTGCTTCAGCACAGTGTAAAAGTGACTGTGTGTATGTATAAAATGTAAATGTAGTATAGGCTTAATGGAATTTCATATACGTGGCACATTCAGAAAACTTCTTGGTTGATTTCTGCAGTCCTGGGAAAGCAAGTATTTTGAGTATTTTGACTATTCCGATAACTTGCAAAGCACTTTGTAATCTGTTAGAACCTTCTTGGGGAATCCGTACTGTGTCCTCTCTAAAATCCATTGCTGTTCCTGAAGACCCATCAGTCAAGCAGCTTTGCAGAATTCTGGGGTGAAATTTTCCTACTCTTTAATTGCATCATAAGGAAAAACTGCAGGGTATATGGGGTTTGGGATTGTTTTTCTTCTGGTTATTGATCCTGTGGTTGCTGATTTCAGAGTTTGCCTCTTAATTTTGAAAGTTTAAGCCAAAGGAAAATCCAGAAAAGTTGAAGTTTGTAGGACCTTTTATAAGTTTTACGAGTTCCTATAAAAAGGTTGGCTAGAATCCTGAAGTATGATTTTTAAAGCTACATTGGGCTTTAGTTTAAGATGACTTTTCATGCCATGTATTGCTGGGAGAACCTGATCCTCGCTGAGTCTGCAGCATGTGTGCTGTTCAGGTAGAAGCTCGGTTGAATTGTACTGCTTCCAAGTATGTGAGAAAGGAATCTATCCTGTTCTTTCTCTCATATAAAAATATGGTGTTTATTTGTTCTGTTTAATCAGTTACAATTAGACAAAACATGACTGCATGATTTTTCTTTTTTTTTTTTTTGCTTTCTGCATTTAGAATTGCTGAACATGAATTATTGCCTTTCCCCCATAAGTGTGCTATTATGTACATATTAGACACATCACAGAACATTTGTGGAGAAATTAAAATCTAATTTTGGGCTCCACTTCTTTGAATATGACTTTTATTTCATCATATGTGTCTTGAAAAGTGGCCGTTGTTACTTACTTCACCTCTTTTATGAATTAAAAGCTGGAGTAGTTGCTGAAACTTAACTCTTCATTTTCCTTATGAACTGGAAGTGAATTATCTTAGTTTAAGAACTTACAATTGTGTTTCAAGACCTATGTTTTATTTTAAAAGATGGATATTTACTTGTTACCTTTAGAGCTTACGAGCAGAGCAGTCCTTTGACATTTTTTAGTTATGTTTTCCTGTAATAAGACGTTCCTCATTCTTGCAAGACTACAGTTTGTTTCACCCTCTGCTTCAGAATCAAACTGCAGTCCGTTGTAACAAGAACACCCCAAAATGGAGAAAAACGTTTACTTTTTGTCAGCTACTGAAAGAAGAATTCTGGCGTTCAACAGCCATGGTGAAAGTGGATCAGCAGAGGTTCTGTTAACCTCTAAATGTGGAAAGCTTTGATAATTTATCACTGAGAAACAACTCTGTGGGGGAAAAGTATTCTTTCACTGTGTAAAACCTCTGCTTTTCTGACACGATGGGTCCGTGAGGGCGCGTGGTTCTGAGGTGCTCAGCGAGCCTGAAGGACGCGTCTGGCCCTGGCTTTGCTTGTGTTTCAGGGGCGCGAGTTCATTGCATGGTAACTGGCACTCAGGGCTGGGTAAGCAGTCCTTTACTGTTCCTTTCTTATCATCCCAGGAATTCCCATTTTTCACCCTGACGACCTTCCCACCTGGCTTTCTTGTGCATGTCGGGGGAGTTGTCAGCGCTCGCTCGGTGAAGCTCCTGGATCGCATCCACAATCCCGGTATGTCAGTGTGGGAATGATCCAACCTTTATATTTCAAAAGCAATGTGTCTCACATCCTCGTCTAAGCTTGCAAAATGAGGTGCTCAGAGGTTGTGTTTTTAGTGAGAAACATTGTGGCAAGTTAAGGTAGCAATAAAAATGCTTTGAATCAGTAACTTTGCACTGAAAATTAGCTTTGAATTACTGAGGGGTTGGTTAAATTTTTTGCCACTTTTTGTGATTAAAACTTGATGTAAGTTTTCCATTCAAACAAAAATGAGATGAAGTGCTTGATCTTAACTATGAATGTTTTCCCATTTTCAGCTCCTTGAAATCCTTCAGGACTAACGGCTACAATTTAGCTCACAACATGGTTTTTAACCTTTATGGCTTTGTTTCTGTTCTTAAAAACCTTTACTGAACAGTACTTCAAGATTTTTATTTATTATTTTCCTGAGAACCCCAGTATGAGAACTTGTGTGTTTTGCATGTCCTAGATCTAATGTTAGAACTGAGTGACTTTTGACTCTGAAGACTTGGTTGGTTTAGTCACTGAGACCAGATAAGGAATGCTCTGCAAAAAGTTAGAGTTGACAATGCACGTCAAAATGCAGAGAGGTAAAATAGCACCTGTAGTGGTTTTGCATGCACTAGTCAGGAGTAATAAAAGGAAGTTTATGGAAATACATCCTTAAAAAGAAGTACAAAAACGGAATCTTTTCCTTCCTCTGCCCCAGGACAAGCAATTCTCCAGGCAGGCAGATCAGATTGTTGCTGATCTAAAGATTCAGTAAACTGGCAACATGAAATTAAATCCAAGGCTTAATTTGAATTAGATCCTCGTACTTTAGGGGATTTTTTTTCAAGTATATTAGCACACAGTGTTGCTCTTTTGTTTTCCTATTCTAAGATCTGTTTACACAGCGAAGAGAAGATTAAAAGAAATGTCAAAGTATAATTAATACATGAGTCTTTCTTTGCCACAAAGTTATTTTAGGGTTCTGTATTTTCAACAGATTTCTGATACAGGTCTCTTATGTGCAAAATTTACTGTGTGATAGATGTAAGACAAAATGGAAAAAAAAATCAGTTTTGCTCAGAAGTTTTAAAAACTAATTTCTTGCATTATGCATTATTCATTTTTACCAGCTGACTGGAAGGTGTAAGACATAAGGCAAGATAGAGATGTATGTTTGCACAGCTGCAGTGTTTCTGTGAGCCTTGCAGATTACTCCTGACCAGTGAATGTAAAATGCATGATCCTTGGAACTCAGATTGCAAAATAGTGGGAACGAAATGGGAACGAAGGCACATGGCTGTGGGAGGGAGAAGTAGAAAAAATTCTGATAGAGTTATGATTGTGAAGCATTTGAGTCAAATACGTCCATAAAATATTAAAGGAAGCAAATCAACTGGCAAATTAATCAATCAGGAAAACGTGGAAGAGGAGAGAACATTTGAAGGTGGATTGAGAACATTTGAAGGTGGATTAAGAACTTGCCAGTAAGACAAAATTGCCGTGTACTGTCCACTTTGGTCACCTAGTGCCAGACTGCTGCAGCATGCTCCTTTTTCCCTTTCTATTTCAGCCTCTTATTAACTCTGCTGTCTGTGTCTTTCCAGTTCCTGTGGAGTGCTGTTGTCAATTGTGTTCTTGTTGGTAGTTTTTTTTTCCACTATTCTGCTTCTATAACTGATCTACTAATTTGCTGTTTTGAACTCAGCCTTTGTCGGAATTATGGGTAACACAAGATCATACAAACTGCTAGACTGGAATAGTTTCAATTCAGGTATTTTATTAGTCATTCAGTACTACATATGCTGACAGAAATTATGGCAGCTCAGTGAAGTTACTAGAAATGCTCTAGGATATTTAGGTTAATGCTTCAAATTTAAATCTATTTAATCATCAAACGCCTAAATGTCATGTTTTCATGTTGTTAAAGACTTCCTTTAAAATTACAAACCATTGTTTTAGTATAAAATAGTACTGCTAAGAAGAATTTAATATCAATCTGGAAAGCTGAATGGTCAGATGGTTATTTAGTAGTCACTTTCAGCTCAGCATCCATGAAGGAAGTAATTCTGGGTAAGAGAATGGATTCCTCCTTAAACAGTTGGGGTCATGTCAGGTGTGATTTTTTTTTTGTTTGGTTTGGGGTTTTTTTTTTGTAATGGGGTTGGGGTTTTTTTTGTCCTATTGGTTTGATTTGGAGGGACTGTTCGTTAGTTTTGTTTTGTTTTGCATGGGCTTGCACTTTCTTCAGCAAAGGCTTTCCTCCTATTAATTTCAGGAAATTGATGAATGTGTTTCTTCTCAATAATAGCTCTAAAATAATAGATGTATTATAGATAATAATAGATATAAAAAATGTCTAAGAAAAACAGAGAACTGTCAGTTTAAAGAGAAGGATAGTTTATTTATTGGTTCATAACTCTTGTAAAAGCCGGCCAGTTTCAGGACTTAAAACATAATTATTTGTCCTTTTGAATCACTTCATTACCTAGCTTAAAAAAAACCCAATATCCTTATTTTTTAATGCATTTTTAGTAATCAAAGCGTGTAACTTCCTCATACAGCTGTAGAAGGCAGAGATGAGTTGATGCAGTCTAGATGAAATAAAGACTTCTCTCTCTCATGTTTTCCCTCTGGAAAGATAACATGCTGTGGAAGAGAGAGAGGCGTAACTTCTCTACATAAAACATCCAAGCCAGCAGACCTTGTCAAACCTTGATGTTTCTAAAGCTGGCACAATAAAAAGGTACAAAGCTGCCCTCGGAGGGCTTGTTTCCCCCAGAAACAATTCCTTCGTGATAAATCACTGTTGCCTTGCAGCTCTGTATCATGCTCTAAAATTCAATTTAAATGTACAGTTATTAAAAACCAGACATTTTTCATTTTGCAAAATGTTCAAAAGTAGGGAGAGCCTAAAACGATTGGCTTGTTTTTATTGCTCCTTGTTACAGTAAGCATCCTTTAATGTCATGATTATGAGCTTTTCTGACTTTGTTGGTTTTCTCTGCTTCTAAAATGATAATCTTTTAAAATTAACTTCCAGTATGAAAAGGATATTTTAAAATTCTCAGGTCTGTGACTGGTATAGCATAGTCTGATCCAAGGTGTTAAAAATATGTCGAAACTTTTGTATATTGCTTGTGACCTTGAAAAGCTGGAATTCATTGTTGCTTCTTCCAGATTGTTTAGTAGGATGTTTTTATTGATAGAATTTTATTAGAATAATGGAGTAGATGAGTTTATATATATGGACACTAAACATGCCTGGAACTAGGCTAGGAAGTGATCCACAATGTAAGATTAGGAAGCTAAGTGAAAGTCAGGAATTCAGGTCTTGACAGAATACCCAAAACTATTGTCTAATTTTTTTAGAGATTACAGGAAAATTAATGTGAATACATACATACATACATATATATATATATAAATATTTTACCCAGAGGTGCTTGTTACCTAAAAGTGTTGGTTGGAGTAGAAATGTCTAAACCAAACAGTGACTGTAGAGTTAATACCTCCCTGAGAACTGGCTGTGATTCTATGGCCTTGATGTGTCAGTGGGTATGTAGGAAGAGCTGGTTAGCCCTACTGCTTTGGGATGGAGCAGGTTACGTTTATATTCCTGCAGGTCTGGGGGATTTGCAGCGCTAGGTGTGCCGCTGGACAGAGAATGTAATGACAACCGTAAATGGGCTAAAGTTATTTTCCTTTTGGAAAATGTTCAGGCTTCGTTTCAGCACTGCAGAAGGATA